>FQSS02000439.1:0-19981 GCA_900128795.2 Malbranchea cinnamomea
TCTCACAGCTGCCGGAGCCGATGCTTAGTGGCCTGATCCCTCAGCTGCTTGTGATGCAGCACTGAGTACATCGTGTCTTGTGTTGCATACTATCCTTATTGTCTATCATGGCCTACCCTCACAATCCGTTTCTTCCGGATGGCTATGTGCCTATGCCGTCTGAGCAGTTCGTCGACTTCGGAGTATCAGGGTCACAACCTCAGTTCACGGTCCCCATATATCCCCACGCATTCCCGTACCGTCCAACAGAGTATCATGAGGTCTACTTTCATCCAATCGAAGATTACTATGAATACACCGAAAATTTGACGCCCTGGCGCTTGACCAAAGAACAAGTAGATATACTGGAAGCCCAATTCCAAGCGCAGCCTAAACCAAACAGTAATGTGAAACGGCAGTTGGCAATACAGACAAATCTCACCTTACAACGTGTTGCGGTATGTTCATGACAGTGGAGATATATGGTGGGTGGAGGATGCTGTGGATAGTAATACTGATTGGTTTGGGTTTTCACAGAATTGGTTTCAGAATCGACGCGCGAAAGCAAAGCAGCAGAAACGTCAAGCGGAATGTGAGAAGATGCAGGCACTTGCGAATGCGGAACAGTCAAAACACGATCACACAGCCAATTCAGACCAAAATGATGCCAAAGAAAAGCAGCAACAGGCAGGTCATCCTGATTCGTCGACTTCTCCAACTCAGGAACCACAGGAAACATCAAAAACGGTTGATGTCGAAGGGTCTCCTACAATAGAGGAGTCGAAGGAGAAGCAAACGGTGTCAAAGGAAGCGAATCCTAAGACTGTTCAACCATGTGCCAAATCAAATGAGGAGACAGGTAGTACGACAGTTTCATCTCCGAACGACGCGAAGAATTCAATTCCCTTGGAGCATATGAACTCCAACTCTGCCCATGATCGATCACAAGAATCACGTTTATCCGAAATTGGAATCGACGTCTCTGTGTCCTCTGTTTGGACTCCACAACCGGCGTTCGAAACTGTCCCACACCAACGTGGAGAACCACTGCAGGTCTGTTCAATGGGCCCTAACGAACAAGTCTCTTCCATCGAACCCTGGCTGCAAGAGCAGGGTACAAATAGACAGCTGTCATCTGATGGTATATACAATCAAAACCATGGCGATCGTGAATCAATCCACGTCTCTATGAGCACATCGCTTCCCAGCCACCTATCATACACAGCACCACTTTTCTCTGATCCATTTTCGAACGTCAATTCCGAAGTCTTGACCGCTCCACGTCGCGGTTCTTGCTCATCCGACCAAGCTGACATGCCCAATCATGCGTGTGTTTCGGCACGAAGTCCGATTTCAGAAAAGTCAGCTGGAAGCACTGGCCAGGTCCTGCAAATCTCCCCCTTTTCACGACAACGCGAAAGAAAAGTAGATCTTGCAGCTCGACGCAAACGGCCGCGACCCGCAGCTATCGGAACAACAGGTCTCGGACGTTCATACCTGGGCCCCTCTTCGATGTCGCCGACAACTAGGCTGCCCAACCATAGCGGCCAGGTGCTTCGACATGTAAAATCAACCCAAAATCTCAGTTCCACTCTGAGTCCTCGATATCCCGGCGTACGGAAGATGTCTGCTGTCCTGCGTTCTCCTCTGGGCTTTACGAGTTCATTCGAGTCCAATATACCTAACTTGACAAGCACAGAGTTGACGGTGCCAACACTAGGAACTACATCTATTACCCCGTCGACACCTCTGACTCCAGAGGATCTCCAGTATCTTCTTCCTCCAACGCCCAATGATCATCAATACTGCGTATCCCCATCAACGGATATGGGCTGTTCAGCATGGTATCCTACTTCACGGTCTCTGCCATTATATACCCAGACACCACCTACCACGCCGCTGCACCCGGCAGGAGCAGCGCACCTCCAATATCAGACGGCTAGGCCTCCATTTTCGGCTTCCGCACAACACACCACGCTCAACAATTGTGCGATATCGGAGCAATTAGGGTCCACAGGAGAAAATGCATGGGACATCGGTCAATGCATTCCGGTACCAGAAGGAGCACAGGAACCAGCTATTCAGATGCCGCAGCCTGTGCATATCTCTTCTCTCCCTTGCGATGAAACTGCCCTAGAGAATGAGAAGCATGTCTTTGGCGAGATGCCTAATCATGCTTCGTCGCCGCAGCATGCGCTGCCCCGCTCACAGACGCCCCCAACTGCGATGTTGACTGATGACGCGACCCTTTCTGGTACCAAATCCTCGGAGTTATATATTCAAGAGTTTGAGCAGCAAGGGGCTCACAATCTTCGTACAGAAGATTTTTTATCCCAACAATCAAAGACTTGCACAATTTCCCACCAGACACCAATCAGCTTCAAATAACGAAACATACGTCACTTTTGACACATATCTAATTGACTTCTGGTGCTATACTCTCAACAATACATCGCTAATACATGCTAATTACTCATTTGAGCTTACCACTTTTCTATACAGTTTTCAATTAACTTAAGCCTTGCCTTAACTTTCTAATGTTAATGTCATGTGGTCCATGGAAATGGGATTGGACTGATAACTCCTCGTCTATGCACATATATTTTGGATATACCCCTCTACAGCCCTCCACTTTACTTTTCATAGTCTTCATCTTTCTTTATCCATCATCTTAGGGAATTGGCTATGGACTTAATTCCACATTACTACTACTCAGCAGCCTGTGATTTTTTTTTTTGGCAAACTTCAATGCGTTGCCAATACTAACCTATCGCTTGATGTTTCAATTTAATCTAATTTTATTCACATCATGTCATGTATTGTATATACAGATCTTTGGAGAATTCCTGGACTCTACCTTATTGAAGAGCATTCAAAATCTCCACTTCTACCTTGTCATCACAATTCTTCAACACAAGGCTGTGCAAGTTTTCCACTATCCAATCTGCACCAGCTTCCTTAAGCTGTTCGATCTTGTGAGTGGTTGCCAATGCCAGGACTTTGAAGCCAGCTGCCTTCCCAGCTCGTATGCCAGACGGCGCGTCCTCAACTACCAACATTGACGCATCCTCACCCAACCCAAGCCGTGAACGGCCCAACAAATAGCACCTTGGATCCGGCTTTCCAACCTCAACGTCCTCGGCAACCACGAGGTTCTTGGGGCGCGCAAGCTTCAACACTTCCAGCCACCCGTCAACAAGGGCACGGGTGCCGGAAGTAACAACAGCCCAAGGGGCACCCGTCTCTTCTAAAGCTTCTAGGAGCTTGCGCGCCCCTGGTATTTCAACGGCGTTCGGACCATATTCTCGCGGAATTCGCCCTTCGACATAGCTGATATCTACCTCCAGCATTAGGAAATTGTCAACCAGAGATGGGAAGCTAGCACAGGAAGAAAAAAAAAAGGGACCGCAGGGGGGTGGGGGTAACTAGAGCTGGAAAAAACTTTCAACATACAATCCCAGGTCGCTTTGTCTGGCGAGTGAATTCGCAAAACATCGATACTCCGTCGCCCATGGGAAGTTTTGAGGATCACCTTAGGGTCAATTCCGAGTTCGTGTCCAATTCTGCCCACCATTCGCGTCAGCATAATTAGCGTAACAAAAATAAAGCAGAACCTGTTTGTTTATTATCCTCCTGTTTGGGAATTGGAGGATCAAACTGACTTATGCCAATGTTTCACGATAGCTGTGTAAGTAATTCGTAAGGAACTGTTCACAGTCAAGAAGAATGAAACCAGTTGTGGCGGGTGTCCTTATCTTTACTAACCGTCAGTCGAATCTACGATTGTGCCGTCAAAATCGAAGAGCAAGCCATCAAAGCTGTGCACTTGAGGCGGTGCAGAAAATGACTCGGCAGAGCCCATTCTTGCTTATCAAGATGCGTGCAGCAAAGAGTTCCTGATACAACTGCAAGGCTTTAGGAGATTCTCACGCCGATATCCCACTAATTTTTCGATTCGAGCTTGGTCTATCGACTCTCACGATTTCAAGGTGATCGGCGTCCTTTTGCCTAAAATCCCCTTCACAGCTGCGGCGAATTCAGACTCTGGTGTTCTCCAGTAAAGTATTATTCCGGATCCGACGTGCTTATCATCTTGATAAAGGTCTTGGCGCTGACCCACACAAAAACATGGTGCCAGGCGAACGTTTCGCTCATCGAGTTTTGCAAACTCCTAGGGACCTGACTCTTGAGAAAGAACGATGGTGAAGTTAGGTATGCACGCCTTTTCGTGGTCAAAGCGGACGCCTGAACACAATGTACAAGTTGTTGACGAGAATTGCTTTACAGGTAAAAAGTCGAAGCGGACGCCCGTTCGTCTACGACATAAAATTGAGAAAGCAAGTGCTGCGAAGCGGAGAAAGGAGAGGAAGCTTGCCAAAAAAGTTGGATTTTTGGATCTATATCCGACTATATCTGATGGGTCTTAGTTCTCAATGTTGCTAACTTTTTATGTAAATCTCCCCTAGAATCCCCAGTGGCGATCGAAACTGAAGAAGGACCCGGGCATCCCCAATTTATTCCCGTACAAGGATAAAATTCTTCACGAGATCGAAGAGAAGAAGCGGCTTAAGGAGGAGGAAGCTTTGCGACTCCGGGAGGAGGCAAAATCACGGCGTCAACAGGCTAACACCAAATATTTACCTGATGCCGATGAAACAGGCACAGTTGATGGTACGCTTGGTGAAGCAGATGACGACCTAGTAGACGTCGATAATATGGAAGAAGACGTGGATGACTCGAATCCAATGGCGGCCTTACTGGCGTCCGCAAAGGCCCGAGCTGCCCAGTTTGCCCAACAGAATGGAGATTGGGATGACGACGAAATGGACGAAGACGATGACATGGAGGAGGATGATGATGGTGATGGTGGTTATGGTGACGTGAAGTTTGAGAACACAGGCTTGAAGGAGAGTTCGCGTCGCGCGTTCGATAAGTTCTTTAAACAAGTCATTGAGACTGCAGACGTGGTATTATACGTCCTGGACGCTCGGGATCCCGAAGGGACAAGATCGAAAGAGGTCGAACGAGAAATCATGGCTGCGTCCGGCGGGTCCAAAAGACTTATCTTGGTTCTTAACAAAATTGACCTTATTCCACCAAACGTTCTGAAGGCCTGGCTCGTACATCTCCGTCGATACTTCCCTACTTTGCCACTAAGGGCATCCACCGGTGCCCCAAATGCCCACACGTTTGACCATAAACAATTAACGGTGAAAGGAACATCCGAAACGCTTTTCAAAGCTCTAAAGTCTTATGCTCAGAGCAAGCAACTTAAACGGTCCGTTACTGTCGGTGTCATCGGTTACCCGAACGTGGGTAAGTCGTCTGTGATAAATGCCCTTACCGCTCGACTGAACAGAGGATCAAATGCCGCATGTCCTGTTGGAGCAGAAGCTGGAGTCACAACCAGCCTTCGTGAGGTGCAGCTCGATAGCAAACTGAAGCTCATCGATTCTCCTGGTATCGTGTTCCCGAATGCCGACAAAAGTAGAGCTTCTCACAGGATAAAAGAGGAAGCCCGCCTTGTTCTCCTTAACGCCATTCCTCCAAAGCAAATTACGGATCCGATCCCAGCAGTCACACTTCTCCTGAAACGACTCTCAGCAACTCCTGTCCTTTTCTCCAGATTGCTTGAATTATACGGCATCACCTCTCTTTTCCCTGGGCCCAACGGTGACAAGACGAATGATTTTCTCGTGCAAGTAGCACGCAAACGCGGTCGATTGGGCAAAGGAGGTGTCCCCAACCTCAATGCGGCAGCAATGACCGTTATTATGGACTGGCGCGACGGGCGTATTCAAGGCTGGGTGGAAGCGCCGGTACTTCCGGTGACAACGCAAGCTGGCTCTTTGCCTGGATCAAGCACAGAGCCGGCGGCAGACACCAAGCAGATAGTGTCTGAATGGTCAAAAGAGTTCAAACTCGAAGGTCTTTGGGGAGATGAAAATGCACATGATGAGATGATGGAGTAAAAACCGTTTCCGACATGGGTACCCATGAGGTTGGCGTGATACCAAAGATGGCGCAAATTGGTTTGATCTGATTTCTCTCATTTAGACCGGTCAAAAATGAGCCAGAGCTTGCTTGATTAGGGCAATAGTATCTATGTGCACATATGCTCCATACAATGGAATTTCAGGGCCACATATCACTTGAAGTGGAATAAGGGCCTGGCGTAGGTTGTGATTATTTTTTCCAGCAATTGAAATTTTTTTTGCCATTCTTCTCCTGCAGCAAGACTTGGGCCCACAAACACACACGCGCGCGCGTACAGAAAGAGGGCGCGAGAGAGAGAGAGAGAGGGACAGACAGACGCAGAACATTGAGTGCATTACAGGGGTCACTTCAATGAAGTGGAGTTGAACGAATGTTTATGCTGTTTGGAGTACTTGACTGCGACTTACCGTGTGTCCATTGTAGATTAGATTGGCGTTGTGAATCATCCTATCGAAAATGAACGCCTGCTAGTTTTTTAACAACGCGGTGCGTGTAAAGCGCGTCTTGACTTCAATGCGCCCAGAGAGTGGTAACCTTACAATCCTTCGAATTCACCTTGCCTGGTACGTACTTTGATGTCATTTTTCCCTTACGCCAACCCAAGCTCCCTATTGTCTACATTGACAACCGCGACTCTTATCAATATCAACGTCACAGATGGTATATCAAGATATGATGTCTTCTCTAAAGTCGACTTTGAGTGCTGAGGGTAGCCGGCCGGGAAAGGCCTCAAACAGCCACACAGACACGGCAAGACAGACAGAAGCGGAAACAGGGGCCAATGTTGAAGTACGTATATTGTCTGACAAACCTATTGTCCTCTTCATTGCTAACTGAAAATGACGCGACATCTCAGGACTACTTACTTCCGCGGAGCTTAACGCAAAGATTGGCGAAAGGCGTGCTCCCTCCAAATACATCGATTCACAAAGATGCGCTGCTGGCGATAAGCAAGGCCGCGACGGTATTCGTGTCGTACCTCTCTTCACAGTGAGTCTATACCACACTACTTTGAAGTTCTAGCTCGGTGCATGTAGGAACAAACCACAGCTCATACATTGTGCGGGCAGTAAATGCTGTTCAACGAAGAGGTATTAATAGCTCTCTGTGTGATAGCGCAAACGAAGAAACGCAGAAAAAGACCATCACCCCGCAAGACGTCCTTTCCGCGCTTTCAGAAATAGAATTTGATTCCTTCCGCCCTCGCCTAGAGAAGGAGTTGGCAGCTTATACAGAGGCCGCAGCGAAGAAGCGAAATGGCAAAAGAGACTTGGCCGGAAAACCTCCCACCCATGGCGCACGTGCCGTCACGGCAACAACAGCAACCATTGCTACTGCTAATACCATCAGTAGTGCCACTGAAGATGGCGAACCCGACCCGAAGAGGTTAAAGCGGGCTGATGGACAAGAGCCAGAGATGACCACCAAGAGACCGCAATCGTCATCTTTGGCAAAGGGGGCAACAGCTGCAAGAGAAACCAACACAGGTCTCTCTCCTCCGGCCAACGATGATACCGAGCCGGAAGAAGAAGAGATAGAAGAAGAAGATCAAATTGAGGAAGGAGAGGAAGAGGAGGAACAGGGAGAGGACGAAGAGGAGGAAGAAGAAGACAATGATGCTAAACAGCCCTATGACGCGCTTGAAGCGATGGACAGTGACACGGTGAGGAGGAATCCGGACCTGGATTCAGACCTGGACAGTGACAGTGATGGACTATGAACCGAAACGAAATGAAAGACAGATAGGCATTTCTCAAAATCCTTGGAAAGGAAGATCAGCCCAACAAGTCATTTATCGCCGAATTTCTGCTGCGTTGTGTGCATGTTGCTTCCAATCTGTGTGGCCTGGCGTCATTTTTCGAGGGGCCTTACTGCCCTGGGTGATCAGAGTATGTTCCTTTGAAAGGGAAGCACCTTCGACGAACCAGATGATGTCTGCCGCTCGACAAAATCTTCAAAAAACGTTCTCGTTAATGTCGCCCTATTCTGTACGTAAGTGCACAATGGTACCTAAAGATATGTAGTGGATTACCTGCTAGATGATGCAGGCGTCAGATAAATCCCACGATGCTCAGGTTGCTGATCCAGTTTACCTGCAAACAGGAGTCTGAACCAACCATACTCTTCATTGGATATCAAAAATATGCAGCTATGTGATTTCATTCAATTCATAGAAACTTCGCCAACGTGCAGGTAAAGATCTTTCCTCTTACTAATTCCTAATTAGATGACACTATCGGAAATAAATTAGGATATTTTGCCTGCGGGGGAAAGAATACAAGAAACCCTTGCAGAATAAGGCAGACCGGTAAAAAGTGCAGCAGAACCCCCCTCAAACACCAGCAGTCGACGGTGGAGCAGACTACAGCACCCTGAGAACGCCAGCCTTTCTGAGCGCTCCGACCGACAATCCCAACTGTGTAAAGTACATCAACTTTAATACCGTCCCTTCCATCCGATAAAGAGCATGTTGATGATATTTTAATCTGCGTTCTTCTCTCCAGGTCCTTGGCAAGAAAGATGGAGGAGTATTCTCTGTAAGGCAGCAAAACCCATTACAGGAGAAGAAAGAAATTAAGGATTTCCCATTTCTGTGTCAATAAGCGACTCAAAGCCACGTGGGGAGCGGCAAGTGGGAAATACGGTTCTCTTATCCTCCCATGCATGAGAAAATAGAGAAGTATTCGAACACTCTTCAGAAAATTCAGTCACAGCCGGACCATTGCTGCGTGCGGAGCCAGGAGATAATGGACACATTGGATTTGATGGTGTTTCATCCTTCGTGGTTTTGGACTTGGTACCTTTGGCTTTAGACTCGATTTCATTCTTTGTTGTCTGGGGCTTATTGCCTTTGGTAGCAATGGGTTTCGCTGATTTTGTAACCCGAAAGTTCTGATTGATCTTGCCGGACTGGTCTTTTGCTGCAGAAATTGATTGTTTCTTCCTTTGAGATGGTTTATTGGGAACAGATCGGTTGCACGACTTCGGTCCTGAACCGGCCTGGTTTGCTTCACGGCCAAGTAAATCAGAAATCGACAACCCTGCACTGGCAGGGTTCTTGAGAGGTTTCATCGGTATCGCAGGCCCATCCACAGGCATGGGTGTTGAGTCGTTGTCGACCGCAGAGCGTGTGAGTAAACCGGTGTTATGCTGGCCTCGCTTGCTCGGTGTACGGATAACAACAGAAGGTTTAGACTGCTGCTTGATGCGCTCTGCTTCTGACCCAGTCACATCACAGATGTCATCACTGTCATCATCCCATCTCTTGAACCCAGCAAGACGTGCAACTTCGTCGCTGTCACTTTTCACAATCAAATCCCAGCAGTTCTCAAACTCCTTCCCCACGGGTAGAGAATCTCGATTAATCCACATAGTAATTCCATCTCTTCGCCCTCTTACAACACGACTCATTTCTTTCACAATCCGCCGTACGCCTGGAATTTTCAGGCTGGTGCCGACAACAATAAGACAATCAGGCCGCGAACGTAAGTCAGCTGTGACGACAGAGCCGATTGCCTCTTCATCTGGATTATGCTCGTTGTAAAGAACGATCCGGGGTCTGAGTTTGCCCACTCCATGACTTCTCTGCCCGGTAGTCGTGCGAGCCATTTCATTTTCGTGGCACTTCTCGCATGAAGGAGGGTACGGGCCTTGAAATTTTTCCGGCTGGAGATCTGAGGTATGCCTGCATTTCTGGCAAACCATCTTCTTAAGACCACCGTGCAGCTGGATGGTGCGGGGCCAAGGGGCCTTAACGCCCAAAGGAACCTCAGTTGCTAGCGGTGGGAGAGACGTATCGATTTCGTCAACGTTCTGCGTATACAGACGCCTGAGCCGGCCTTCCTTGGCGAGTCGTGCTAAAAGGTGGTGAAATAAGGTTGGTTTCGCTTTTTGCGCCATTGAAGATAGAGACCGAACCATGTCGTGGAAAGATGACGTTGTGGATTCTTCCTGGTAGACTGATATATCAAAAAGTTGTTTTCCGGAGGCTTTGAGTTTATGATCCTTTCTCAGGGTAGAGAAAAGCCCGTTTGACGAACGGAAATCAGGTACTGGATTTAACATGAAGTTAGTAAATGTTGCGACCATCGGTGTTGAGCAGGGGGATGTCGGAATATACATACTGCCAGCTGAAACGGAAATCCCTGCCCCAGCAATCACCACTATTTTCCGCTTTTTGCGGAGGGTTTTGAGCATGAGATCGAGATCTGGGCCTGAAGCAGGGAGAGTCAAGTCAAGATACCGGGTTTTTCGAGGCTTCGGCTCAACCTTGCGTTTCTTCTTGGGCGTTTCTGGGTTCGATGGGAAAGAGTTGACCGAAGAGCAACCAACCCGACTTTGCGACGAAGGAGAGGGATACGGGCTAGGAGGGGGAGTTGAACCGATAGAACTGAGCTCCGACGACATGTCGGAGATATCGTCTGGTATCCTAGCCATGGCGACTCTGAGTTGAGGTCAATCGGGTGCTGCTTAAAAATGGGAAAGGACACGCAGGGACGGTAATCTTGAGACTTTCTCTAGGTGAGGACACGGAAAGGCGGCATAGTGACTCTCAATGGTGAAGTGTCGTGGGAGAGAGAAGAAGAGAAAAGACAGAGTGGAGGTTGGACGGAGATGGCCCATACGTAAGGTACGCGAGGTTCCAGTGGGTGTTGACCCGCGCCAAGTCGAGGCTTGCCCGGAAGTGTGCCGCTTCTGGGCTTCTGCATCATCTTGTCATGTTTTGATAATCACCTGACTCACAAATGCAAATTTGGCCGCATGATATCAGCAAGCGCCTTGCTCAAAGTGAATTTTTGTTCTGTATTCTCACTTAATAAGCCATCTCTCAATTGATTCATGAAAGAATACTCAAATTGTATCTTTGGATTGAATGAGTTACATATAATATATATTAAGTTGTATAAGGTTTGATTAACAGCTTGATTTTATAATTCAAATTGAATCTAGATATATAAAAAGAGTAAGACTTTAAGTTATATAGAAGTATAAGTTTAAGAGTTATATGATATTATGTTTCATTTATATTAACTGTGTTCATTTTCTTTCTAAAAGAATACATTAATAATTCATGTTAATTTTAAGTTAGTTACATGCAACTACTTGATAAAAGTCTAAATCGTAACCAACAATAGAATAAATAAATATGCTTTTAGGTAGACTGATTAGCTGAGCTATAAATTTTTTAAGTTCTTGTAAAAATCAAAGCTATCACTGTTAAACCTAGACAGGTAAATATATTGACAAACCATCATAGTTAACAAGTGTCAAGTCGTTCAGTTACAAGAGGTCAACATAAGGAGCAAAGTATGAATGGAGAGCTAAATCTAATATGGAAGGAGCCTAAGCCTAGTAGGGTGATCGCGGTCAACTCGGATCCACCAGAGCACATCACTTAAATATTTTTGACTTGATGCGGTTGATAGAGGTACTAATTTCCTCAAAGGCAGTTGCATTATCGGTCGGCTTGTAGGAAATGGGGAAGCCCCAGTCGTCAACCCTCCTGCTGGATGTCTCCATTTCCCTAAGGAGTTGGCTTTCCAGTCAGCCGCAAGGATTGCCACGACAATTCTCTCGCCTAATAACCAAATCCAGCAAACCGTCGAAAAGTCATGCAACGGAAGAGTCTTTGAATGGAGGCAGTAACAGTCACAACAAGGAAGATACTCTACGGCCATTCCCACTCAAATATCCGTTAGGAGTTCCGCTCCCGCCTCAAGAAGGGGAGAATACTGGCAAAGACCGCAGGACGCTGCGGCAGCGTCGCGAGGATTTCCTGAACCAGGAAAAGCACCTGCAGCGACGCTCCGAATTGTAATTGAAAGGACTCTTGTCGTTACTATTGGAATCTGGCTAACGTGTTTGCAACAGAACCAAAGAATTCGCAAAGCCGTATTTTCGCGATTGGCTCCAAACCCGCCATCACAAGGGTAAAACTTTCCTCTCGAATCCACGATTGTTCAAGGCCGACAAGGCGTTATACTTTCCAAATCTTTTTGGACGAACATTGGACAAAGCCGATCCTTGGCAAGATACCACCCCTGTTCTCCGGGGAAAAGTCTCCGTTGTCAGTGTATTTTCGACTTTGTGGGCGGAGAAGCAAACAGCTACATTTGTGGGTTCGAAGCAGAACCCAGTTCTTCACGAACTGATTGAAAACTCTGGATCGATAGCCCAACGGGTCGAGCTCAATGTTGAGCAAAATTGGCTCAAAGCATGGTTAGTTCGGATTTTTATGGGCAGATTACGCCGGAAATATCCGCGGGAGCAACATGGGAAATATTTCTTGGTGACAAAGGGTTTCACCCGAACGCTTCAGGAGCAAATCGGTATGATGAATAGGATGGTGGGATATGTCTATCTCCTGGATGATGCGTGCAAGATCAGGTGGGCTGGGAGCAGTGTCGCCTTGCCAGATGAGCTGACTTCCCTAAATAATGGGCTCCGGAAGTTGATCAACCAGAAGAAATCGGTCACATCTTCAACAGCCCCTTCAGAGTTAACTATTGAAAGAACAGGGCCAAGCGAGCAAAACAAGAATAAAGCAGCTGTATCGATGGTGTAGTAGAACTTCAATGTATAAAGTCGCGCCCTGCTCCACAAAAGAAACTATCACAGACCCAAACTTGCAGTTGATTAGTTTAAAACCCAATACTGGGTATGAGACCGCAAATATGCCACTGTGGAATAACGGCAATGCTGATCCCAGCCATGTGCAAGAGCGCCGTATCATCGTGTGAAAGAGAAAGTACAGAATAGAGGCCAGAAGCGACAAGATTACCTAAAGTATAGCAACATCAAAAAACAAATGCCAATGAAGACGCCCAGGATAAGCCCATCCCGTCGTCGCTTGGCCCCGATCTTACCTATCAAAGCATTTACTCCTGGAATCTGGCTTGCTGCACTGACGATCCTTCGGTTTATGCTTGCCAACGTTTCCCTCTGAAAATTGAAGCTTTCATTAACCGCATATGCTTGACTGAGAACGCCATCCATCACATTATGGGTGTTGTCCAACCGTCCACGCTCCTCCAACATGTAGTCCGCTTCCGCTGCGGATGGATTCGACGCTCGATATGCATCGATATCGGATCGCACGTTTGACAGGAGGTTAACACGATCTCTTGTTTCTGATATTGCTCCTTTGAGCCGTTTCAGCTCATTGCGATGGTCTGCTAACACTTCTCGGTGGCGAGAGAGATTGTTTTGTTTGAGGGCGGAAGCAGTAAGGGCTACCTCGGAATCTAGGAGGCGCGAGAGTTGACCGATGACATTTTCTCGCTGGTTCACAAGACAGAAGTCAATAATGCGAAAATCGATGGTGAACAACTAGTTTGTGTGGCCATACTCGTTCGAGGATGTCCAGGAGTTGTCTTTCTATTCGTAGTTCCTCCTCTGAAGGTTTCGGAGGAAGCTGTGACGTCGATGAAAATTGGGAGTAGGTATGAAATAAGGCCTCGGTCTAAACGTATTTCTATACGTAAGTTTCCATATGGAATATACTACCATTTGATCTGAAGAAAGGGGGTACCTGAGTCTCAAGCGTCCTCGCTTGTTGACGGAGCTGGGCCCATCCTGTGCCCGTTGATGATGCCATCGTCTCGCCCTCAGGCCCACGGCAAATAACTCAGAGTTATAGATAAAGCTATGTTTATCGCACTCATTGCACTCCAGACATTGAGTGCTCCAGCCCCATAATGGTGGGTTTATCTTATCAGACCTGGAGGTAATGTACCAAAATACTTATCTCGTCGCCTGGATTGGATTTTAGCCACGTGACTTGTTGATCAGTTTTGCTGCCAGCGCGGCGAACGCAGATGAGGATAAGCCCATTCGTAGCGTCCTGCCCCAAGCAACGTAAGAAATTAACAAGACTATCTTATTTTCAAATATCCCTTGTCTCTTTGTTGTGTACGGAATAGACGCGGCAAGTCAGATCCAGAGTTTGAAGAACGAGTCACGTGATTTGTTACTCGCCTATTCCACTTACCCGCACATCGCAAATAAAAAAAATCCTTAGTCCCACCACTCGAAGCAGCAACGCCAAGTTCAACTCCCCAAGTCAACCACTTCACGAGACCACACGAAGCTGACCATCATGGTACGTGCTGATTTTAAATGCGAAATTTGCAGGAAAGATGCTAAAATTTCCGAGTTTAGTCGTCCTCCAAGGTTAAGACTGGCCAGCTCTGGGGCAAGAGCAAGGACGAGCTCGTGAAGCAGCTCGATGAGCTGAAAACTGAGCTGGGTCAACTGCGCGTGCAGAAGATCGCTGGCGGTGCTGCTTCCAAGCTTACCAAAATGTACGTTTGCTTAAAATGGACTGGGGATAACACAAGCTGAGGGTCTGGGAAGATATGAGGATCTGGCGGTGGTAGATGGAAGAAACGGAGACAGCTGACATTGTCGAATTTCTTAACATAGTCGTGATATTCGCAAGTCGATCGCACGGGTCCTCACAGTCATCAACGCCAACCAGCGCCATCAGCTCCGCCTTTTCTATAAGAACAAGAAATACTTGCCCCTCGATCTCCGGCCCAAGACCACCCGTGCTATGCGCAGACGGCTCACCAAGCACGAGGCTTCGCTCATCACAGAGAAGCAGAGAAAGAAGCAGATGCATTTCCCACAGCGGAAGTATGCTGTGAAGGTATGCACGCATTGCTTTTGCTGGGGCTTTTGTCCGACAGTAATGATTCTGACATTCGTGCTATTTAGGCTTAATATAGGGCGTACCGGAATAGGGTCGGAGAGCGCCAGTTTTTTTTTTATTTTACAGCATTGATCATACCGATCAGTTGTGGAATGTAACTAGGTGATGAAATCGGCGGCAATTCCCCATGAACCTTTTAGGATCAACCTGTTTCTCGTCTATCCATCCTTTCTCGCGGACCAACTACACTTGGGATCTAAGTGTCATCCCTTCGTTCCAGACATGATTTGCAGGATTCAAGACCACCAGTACTAGCCCAGCTTCAGCACGCCTCCACATTCCCGAATTCAGCTTCTTTACCTGAAAATCACTCTCCAAGGGGTCGAGGCTCCCTGTCATACCTGGTAGCAATGCCGCCGTCAGAAACTTGAACGAAGAACTCTGGAGCGCAGTGCATTTGATTGGAGGCCATCTTTTTGGGCTGGGACTCATTCTTCGGCCAGAGTCGCATTCCCCTAACCTCGATATATCCTAAGTATTCACGCAGTCTGTATATCAAGACCTGACAACCCAACCCCGAGGAAGACATATAATGATAAGTAAGATATTCGCACCACTTGTGTTTGCCCCCTGTATCCCTCCATTCTTCTATCTTCGGATCAGAATGTTCCCAGAGTATTACTGAGGCTTGTTTTTAAGTTCTGTCATGGTTTGGTCACCTTTATCACCCGGGTGCAACTCAATCCCAGCGTTGTGCTACGGCCTATCCAAATCAATCCCTAACGGGGGAGAAAAAGGCTGACGCGTTTATACAATTTGGGTGATGATTATGTCTCTTCTCTTAAGCTTGAACTTCATGTTTTTCGATGACCCAATTCCCGCCACAGGTACATGTTCGCAGCATCCCTGTTTTTGCCAGCATCCGAAATGAGGCAAACGATCGGGGAGGGCTGAGATCCTCGGAAATCGAGCAGCACCTAACGCACTTTCTTTTCGCACGCAACCCGTCGCGCTTCACTATGCTTCTCTTCAAGACGTCCACATCGTACGTCTGTGTGAATTTCGCAGTCATTCTGTCATCACAAATACCCAACCAGCTATAATCATTCAAGTATAGACGCATCCGGTCGATCTCTGGCCGGATCATTGGGACTGTATTGGCCAAAATATTGCAAACAGCTGGCTGAAGGACAGGGGGGATAGTACCAATTGTTAACAGTTCACGCTCTGAAATAGCTTTGTCGGCTGGGCTAAAGCCAGCGTCTTGATAAGCGTGTTTGACTGCACTGTCGATGCCGGCGAGGCATTTTTCGTAGACATCCACTTTAATGGCAGATTCTTCGACCATGGAGACGATTTTCGTACAGAGGTGGTATGACTCAGGTGTCAAGTTCGTTGCGCTCTTGTAACTGCTGACTAAGCCGCGAAGGCCGCGACAGATGTATCTCAGAAAAGATCGAGGAGTGCTCGCGAGAAGCAATACGATTGTAGGGTTTCCAATCGCCTTCGCTATTCACATTGAGCGTCCATTAGTCAGTAAGTTGCTAAAAGAAGGGCTTGATTACCACGGAGGCGTCATGCGTACCAGGTATCGAATTGCCAACTTCAGAACCTTGATTGACAATATTGTCTGCCACATCAAACAGTTCATCAACCAGGTAATTTATGAAGTCCAACGCCCATTTTATATTTCCAGTAACGAGTTTTAAGATCTCTATAAGGGTCCGGGAGTCAGTCTCATGATGCACAAAATCTCGCTGACTGAAACGTTGCCTACCAGGTTCGTAACATTCCAGCCCACCACTTTTTGTGAAATGGCAACAATACGCTAAGAGGACAGACAACTGCCGAAGTTGAAGAGTATACCACGGCACAGCAGATGAAAGAGACCGTCGATGGGGCGACGACGAGTCTGATCCCAGAGCTCCTTGCAGGCTCAAGCATTTTTGGATAAAAGGATTATTCATGAGCTTATCTTGCTCAGCGGTGAAATCAAGGTTAATGCCGAGTGATGCGTACGCTTCTGCCACCAGCGCTTTCAGGGTGTCTAGAAACAGTGGGTTAGAACTCTGTCAAACCAATTTTTTGTTCCCCCATCGTCCAATCTCACCGGAATTGAGTTGTCTTTTAGCGATTAACAAGATATCCTCAAAGGTCGCATCATTCCCGCAAGCACGACCGAAAGCTAAAGCCAAAGCAGCTAAAGCGCATGAAAATTTCCCTAGACCAAAATGTCAGAAAATCTCAAACGATCAGTCACCAGTCTAACGTACCATCAATATAAAGCCCATCCCCTGCACCAAATGAATGCTCCATAAAGCGCAAGTTTATCTGTCCGTCACCATCGAGCACTGCGGCAACACATCCACTCGGGGAAAACGATATGTGAAGCCCTGCGCCCGAAATTAGTTTGTGAAGTTCCATAGGAGCAAGACAGGGAAAGTCACAGTGAAGAGTAGGAAACTTGCCTGAGGTATCAGCCGGGAAACTAAATCCAGCCTGGGGCATGCTTGTGACAGTATCGAGGTCATTTGTATTCAGCGGTGTCATGGATTTCGCATCAAAGAAGGAAATTTCGCCGTCATCGAAAGTCACAGCTATTACACATCCAGTCTCCATGTAGTCGATGGATACAATAAATCTGTTAAAGTGCAGGTCCTTCTGTATTTGTAATTCTGTTTTCGGCTACATTTCGGGGGTTAGCAATTTCACGTCAAACCCAACATGAGAACCGAATTGAAGATGGATGTCCTTCACCTTGAGCTGCGCAATGGATTTCTTAGATATAACATCATCGAAACTGGAGTGAAGTGTCAGGGTCATCGTACTTATCTCCCAGCGAACGATAACGCTTGCTGGACCTTCCTGTGATTGGGCCCCCGGGGGAACAGGTGGAGAAGAAAATACGGCCATGACATTGGGGGGGAAAGTGCCTCCGGGAGTGTCTGGAAATCCTGTGATTATCTCTAGATGCGTCAAACTAAACAGGGATGTTTGAACAGACTGTATAGACTCCGGGTGCCCGGAGGAAACACCTGGCCAATGGAAGCTGACCTTGGGGGACTCAGACTGTATGTGGACGATTTGGATGCTAGGCGGCCGAAAGACACCTCCTTGTGGAGGGTCCCACTTGACAGTAGCACGATAAAGGCATAATCTCCCGCACGTTGAGTAAGTTGCGATCAAAATACCGCTTCCTAAGATACTCGTTAACACGTAAACCTCTAGCTAAAGTTGGGGTTGGAAGTAAACAACCTTCTACTGGCACTAGGGCGGCATGCGTTAAGGTTCCATTCGAATATGGGGTATGCTTCAGCTCCGCGGTCACCTCGCTCCATTTCGAATCAGGTCGATGGAATATAAGTCTGATATATCCACTGCGAGTCACACAGAATAGAGCGCCCTTGTTTGTTGGGTGTACCGGCCCCAGCGGGCGACGCGGAAGGCGGGAATAAGACCAACGACCATTAGCCCTGGAAGCTTTGTCGAGGGTGAATATCTAGACAAATGATCGTTAAGCAACGATGTTGTCGGCTTCAAGGTCATAAAGAAGAAAGAGAAGGAGCAGAGGGGAGGGAGGAGATCACCTACAGGGCGGTTAATGGACAACCACATGAGACCCACGGGATAGTTTCCATCATCGTAGGGGTCAATTGTTGCAGGTTTCTGTGAACTGAGAGCGTTCAGGGCTATTGACATGGCAAAGGTTGAAATGCGGCCACAGGAGTCGACGATGGCGAGTTCCGTGCCCAGTTCATTCCAGCAGAGATGCGTGAAAGTATGATCATCATGAGCCTCCGTAATGAGATTTCCAGGGTTGTCGTCGTCGAGGGACCATTTGGCGTGGTCTGTTTTGTACACGAGCAAGCGAAGAAACACCTTTTGGCCGTCCTCCGATATATATGCAATCGTCCCGGTTCTCGACCATGCGATCTTTCTGAAAGCCCCGTGTTAGGATGTGGTGTCGAGCGGACAGATGAGAGTGTTGCGCAGCTTAAGCCACAAACCTACCGACAGCACCCTGAAAGACGTAATTCATCGAATCTCTGAGGCAAGTGCCGGACTGTAGGCACGGTAGATGCCAGGCTAAGTTCGAGAGAAGTCGGGTCTCCGAAGAGGTCATCGACGTCGATAGGCTCGGCCATCACCATTGGCATTTCCCAATTGGCTCTGATATGCACTTGACAATTTCGTACAAGATGGCAATAAGTACTCTTTTTCACCGATGGCAGAGACAAGGATAAAACTTCGGCAGATCTCCAATTGAATGGGTATCTTGTAGTTGAACGAGTGGGGGTATCAAGGAGCCAGCATGCTAGCATAGACGGAGAAGTAACGCGAGGTAGGGTCTGTCAGCGTTCGTGATCAAAAATTGGAAAATAGACTTGAAGAAAAAAACTGAAGTACCCTAAGAAGCATCCACACAGTCTGATATTTGTTAATGATGCCTACAGCTAAAACAAAACTGGCATATCTTAACAAAGGGCCTCCATTGGTGGCCAAAAACCATACAAGCTAGCAGGAGTTGGTCGCAGTTCTAACATTCACACGAGTACACTAATGTAATCATCTATCACCTTCCCGATCACTTCTCCACCATCAAATAACTTTAGGATCAAATTTCACAACAACTACTGAAGAAAATCATCTAATTACATTATGAACTATTTTCTGTATGCCGGGAGCATGTACAAGCAGTATGTTCAAGAGCATCACATATACTGCAGTGGTGTGCCACTTGTTTTTGTGGTCATTCTGCAGGCTGCTCAACCACCTCTTCTGATTCATCTTATCTTGATTAGTCAGACACTCTCTCTGGCTTATACACATGCAGCATCTCCCCTGCTTTCTCTTTTGTTTGACATTTGCAGTGCTTAATGTCTTGTTTTCCGCTGTTAAATAGGAGAACTGTGTAACTAACTACTCGTGCTAAGCGCACCCACTACTCAAACCCCTAGTGGGTGCGCCACGTTTCAATGAAAATAACGCTTGAATGAAAAAAAATACCAGACTAGGCAACTAAAAAGACTTAATTTGGCCACGCTCCCTGAGTATCTATGAAATAAGGCAGAGATCCCAAGTCTCCAGGTCCTTCCCTAGCTATTGCTTCAATTATCTCTGACCCGTCACCATTCCCTGCAGTGCTACCCGCCTTTTTCTTCCCATCCCGGATCTGCTGCCTCTGAAATTCTCCCCAGACAAAAATCCATGTCCCAGGTCCCTAATCCCGCGATGTTTCAGTTCCCTGAAGTTATCCACTMCTTCAAGTCCATAGAATCTGCTGGTGTGAGGGGAAAAACCCAAAAACCCCACAGGGAAAAGGGAAAAACCCGCACAAGCATTGGTATATGT
>FQSS02000607.1:1218-44417 GCA_900128795.2 Malbranchea cinnamomea
CTCACAATACCCCCCTCCCCCTCCCCACAACGCGAGGTCTCCCAAACGTCCAAAGCAGCAGTGGCGATCTTCATGACCGATACCCCGAATCAGATCAAGGTGAGCCCGAGTCCGGTCCACTCTTAAGTGGAAACATTGCCTGTCCTGTGTTAACGCAGCGTAGAACAAAATCAACAAGTACGCGTTCAGCGGTGGACGAGATACCATTGAAGAGCATAGGCGACTGGGTGGTGTCCCAGAAATCGACGTCGCCTTCCAATGTTGGTGCCCCTTTTTCTTCTTCTTCTTTTCTGGCATGATGTGTCCAGATGGTTGGCTGACAATAGACTGCGGGCAGACATCTCCTACTTTGAGGAATCGGACGAGCGACTGCGGGAGATCGAGGAGAGCTACCGCAAGGGCGAGCTGCTGACGGGGGAGCTGAAGAAGATCGCCATCACGCTCCTGCAGCAGTACGTCGGGGAGTTCCAGGAACGACGCAAGGCGGTGACGGACGAGGTGCTGAAGCAGTACATGACGCCGCGGAAGCTGGAGTGGAGGGGCAACCCGAACCCCAAGCCCAAGGAGAAGGCCAAGGACGGCAAGGCGAAGGATGCCAGGGAGGAGGCGAAGGCGTGAGGAAATCAGACGGGGAATCGTGTGCGTGTCCAACGCGCGAATGGAGCCTTGACATTGGAACGATAGAGCAAGACAATGTTGGCCGACACGGAAATGGCAATCATAGGTTGTCTTGACCACAGATGATCTCTCTCTCTCTCTCTTTCTCTCTCTCTCTCTCTCTCTCTCTCTCCTCACTCTTTCTTGATTCTTCTTCCCCCAAGGCGGGCCAGGTTGGGACCGTCGGGGCGGTGCACGTCGAGTCTGTCCCGGCAAGTACCATGGAATGTCTGCCAGTACAAATGACCGACTGAACGAATTAATGAATGATTGAATGAACCCGTTTATTGAACTAATGCGTTTAATTGGACCAATGCATGACTGCATGAAATGGATGGATGGATGGGGTCTGACGTCGGCTTCCCGTGGTGGGACGGCGCACGGGACGGACGGGACAGTGAGGCAAGCAGAGACGAGACGAGACGAGACGAGACGGACGGTCTCGACTTTGCTGCGCTGAGCAACAAGTCCGCCCCCGTCGTCGTGCCGTCCTACATACTATGTAGCATGAGGAGTGCATAGGAGGAACTTGTGGTCGTCTCGGTTGAGCATCCGGCGTTTCGATCGGCGGAGCGCTGGAGGGGGGCCCGCGTCGCGGTTTCGTCGCCTTCTCGGTTCGCCGGACCGTGCGTGCTTGGTCTTGTCCTGGTTCGTTCGTCAATCATCACCGCAGCCTTCCACGACGAGCGATGGCAGCCGAGTCCTTGTTGCTCAGCCAGAGCGCAGGGTCACACGACGGGAGAGACACATCGAGTGGATATGAACGACGGGAGGAGGAGGAGGCGGGTCTCATCGAATCGAAAGTCGAAGCAGCACCATCATTAACTTATTATACTAGTTATTATTGTACTGAGAGTACGCAGACTCTGGATGTACACTCATCATCATCATCATCATCATCATGGCTCGGGTGGGTTCGACCACGGCCGGGGAACAAGGCTGGTGGAGCCGCCGCCTCACTTCCACGCGGCGCGGTTTCGGTTCCTTGAAGTCAGTTTGGCGTCCAGGTGCAGGGAGTGGACGAGAAAGATGGACCGACCAACCTGCTGGGCGACGCGAGAGCTCTCCACTGTGGGGATCTCTCTCTCTCTCACTCTCTCTCTCTCTCTTATTTTCTCTCTCTTATGAATCTCTCCAGAGCAAGCTCCATCTCTGTAGGGTACATGCATCTAACTAACTACACTCCCAGAACCCCTCCTACGACCACGACTACGACCACGACTGCTACTTCGTGGCCATGACTTGAGCGTGCATCGAGTTGTACAGCACGAGCCGTAAATCGTACTAACTACGGAGTACTAGTAGGAGGAGGACGGGTCGGCAGAGCAACGAGTGGAGTGGAGAGACTGACCGCCTCGTCCAGCCCGGCCAGCCAGCCATGGCGGAGGACGGCTGGATGGGAACATCCCTGCCACAGCAAGGCCATGACGAGGGCCAGAAGAACCGAACAGTTCTGGATCGTACGGAGTACGGAGTACCTAGGATAGCTAACGCGTTCAAGCGTAAGGTGTGACTCGTGGATGTGCGAGGGAGCTTCATCCCGGGCAAGGAGAGAGAGACACGACGACATCTGAGAGGGTTCAGAGGTCACGGGCCAACGACGCTCGCTCGCTCGCTTGCTCTCTCTCTCTCTCTTTCTCTCTCACACACACTCACTCTCTCATCCTCTCTCTCTCTCTCCGTCTGACTCACATCTCCGTCTCTCTTCCTCTCTCTCTCTGCCTAATTGACCCCGTCTTGCTTTCTCTCTCTCTCTCTCTGATTCTCTCCGTCCGCTCTCTTCGTTCTCACTCGTTCTCACTCTCTCTCACACACTCTCTGCTCTTGTCTCCCTGCTTCACAGCTGATTGCTCCCCTGCTTCGTCGAATACATGCCTTGTCCCCCGTCTCTTGCGCCCGACCCGTCCGCCCGGCAGCCGTCCTCGCATTCCAGAACGACCGCCGCCACCACGACCAGCAGCGCGGGCACGGGCGGCAGCGACAGCCTCTCCACCCCCGTCCTGACCCCCTCCAGCCCGTCCCTCTCCGCCACGAACCAGCCGGACGGCGAAGACGCGGAGCAGCCGTCGTCGTCGTCGTCCTCCCCGCCAACCATGCCAGACTCCACGGCTCCCGCGCCCTCTGCGGACGGCAATGCCCAGGACCACACCACCGTCGCCCCGGCCCAGTCCACGCAGGAGACCGACCAGCCCCCAGCTGACGATGCCGCCTCACAGCTCCCACCGACGGCCACCACGACGACGATGACACCATCACGGTGCAAGAGGCACCCCCATCCCCACGGCAAGGCCGGCACGGCGAAGCTAAAAGCAAAGAAGAACAAGAAGAAGGCAGAGACTGAGTCCAGCAGCGACGAGGATGCTGATGACGAGTCGTCGGACACAGACCAGTCGTCCTCCTCATCGTCGTCGACGTCGTCGTCTGACTCGTCCGACTCTGACGCGGACAGCTCGTCAGACTCGGATCACAAGAAATCGATGAAGAAGAAGAACAAAAAGGCCAAGGCACGCAAGCTAAAGGAGGAAGAGGAGGAAGGGGAGGAGAAGAAGAAAAAGAAGAAGAAGAACAAGAAGAAGAACAGGAAGAAGCGCAAGGCCAAGTCCTGGTCGTCGTCGTCGTCGTCGTCATCATCAGAGGAGGACAGCTCATCCGACGACAGCAGTGACGACGACGATGACTCGTCGTCGGAAGACGAAAAGGCCCGCAAGAAGAAGAAGAAGTCGAAAAGATCCCAAAAGAAAAAGGACAAGGAGAGCACGCAACAGGGAGAAGCGGAGACCCAACCCACCGAGGAGCAGCTCAAAGAGGAGATTCGGGCCGCGCAGCAGAAGCTCTTCGCGCTGCAGCTCAGCAAGCACAACCCGAATCCGCCGCCGGTACGACGACTCAACTCGAGGATGCCTGGCTTCCCCGTTGGCGACAGAGCCCTGCCGGCTGACCCGAACAACGCGAACCAGCAAAAGGCCAAGGGCAAGAAGAGCAAGCGTGCATCCAAGGTGGCGTTTAAGCGGGTCGATCAGCGTAAGTCGTCCTGGGTCTCAGCCACGAGCTGCAATCCCCCCCTTCGTCCTGTAATAGATAGCGCCATACTAATTAATCCCTGTTGCCGTTTGCTGACCACTTCGTTGTCAAAGTATGGGACAGCTCGATCCACAACTACAAGCTGACCGAAACCGTCGAGGACCCCGATGCCGACGAGTGGGATCAGTACATCTTCACGGTGCGCCGCAAGTTCGACTGGGAGAACAAGTACACCGAGACCGTCGTCGACATCAAGAGCAGGCCGCTGCGAGATGCGCTGCAACACGTCATGGCGGGCGTCAAGTGCGTCAGTCTCGTGCAGGAGACGCCCGTCGTCGACCCCAACGTGCTCTTCCTCTACCTCGAGGAGACGCGCCAGTACATGAACGAACTCCGGCAGCTGGCCAAGACGGAGAAGCGCAAGAAGACCCGACGACTGGCCAAGACCAAGGCCCAGCACCTGAAGGTGCTGGTCAAGTATCTCGACAGCGATTACGCCGAGACGAAGAAGACGCTCTACCCGCTGCTCGAGAACCACACCATCACCTTTGATCTGCTCTGGGCCCTCTACAAGCCAAACACCATCGCCTACACCCCGACCTACGGCGACCAGGACGAACCGCGAGCCTTCAAGATCGAATACGCCACCAAGGAGAGCTCCCTGATGCGCGGCCAGTGGTACTGCGTCGAAGGACGCTACCTCGAGTACGACGGCAAGTCGTTCGGCATGGGCACCATGGCCGCCGACGTCGAGTCCTTCAAGGGCCCCCGCAAGATCTCCAGCCTGTCGTGCTACCCGATCCAGTACCACCGCGACCCCGAGGGCCTGAAAGCCAAGCTCATCGAGCGCGGCAAGAAGTTTGTCTCCCTCCAGGGCATGAACTACAAGTTCCACCGCGGCATGGCCTACTACAAGAAGCGCCGGTCGGTGGTCAAGGTGAACATCAACGGGCGCGTCATGGTGGATCCCGCCATCCATCGTCGCATCAACCCCAACTATCCGATCAGCATTGTCAGGCCCAAGGATCCGGATGCACTGCTGGATGGCAGCGACGGCGGCAGCAATGGCTGGGAGACGTGCTGCTGCGGTGGGTCCGACGACGGATCGGATCGTGGTCGTGGAAACACCGCCGCCATGGGGCGTCGAACCGAAGCACCGCGGACGAGGCTCAAGGTTGTGCACGACCGAGCAGGCAAGCCGCACCTGATCGAGGTGGAGTACGACGAGAACGGCAACGAGATTACCAAGGAGAACATCGAAAAGCTTCAAGGCGACGGCGACGGCAACGAGCAGCAGCAGCAGCAGCAGCAGCAGCCGCAACAGCTGGAGTTCACCGAAGAAGAGCTGCTCATCGCCAGCCCGGTGGTCCTGGGCTTTGCGTTCAGCGAGAAACTCTGGCTCGAGTTTACCGTGTCGGGCATCTCAGATATCGAATGGAACTCGGGCGCGTTCAACTCGTTGGTCCTGCCGGGGAACCAAAAGTCCATCGTCAAGGCGCTGGTCGAATCGCATACGTTCCGCGCCGCCGAAAACATCGACGACGTCATCCAGGGCAAAGGCAGGGGTCTCGTCGTCGTGCTCCACGGGCCGCCGGGGACGGGCAAGACGCTGACGGCCGAGGGCATCGCGGAGCTGCTCAAGCGGCCGCTGTACATGGTCTCCGCGGGCGAGCTGGGCACCGACTCGCGCATGCTCGAGGCCGAGCTCACCAAGATCCTCGACATCGCGCACTCGTGGGGCGCCGTCCTCCTGCTCGACGAGGCCGACGTCTTCCTCGAGAAGCGCACGATCCACGATATCCACCGCAACGCGCTCGTGAGCATCTTCCTGCGGCTGCTCGAGTACTTCCAGGGCATCCTGTTCCTGACGACCAACCGCGTCGAGACCTTCGACGATGCCTTCCAGTCGCGCATCCACGTTGCCCTGCGCTACGGCGATCTCACGACCAAGGCCAAGCGCGCCGTGTGGAAGGTGTTCCTGGAGAAGGTGCAGCAGCAGGCCAAGGAGGCCGGCGAGACCGCCATCAAGTTTAGCGAAAAGGACTATGATGCGCTGGCACGGCATAATCTGAACGGAAGACAGGTAAGAATTTCCCCCTTTTACCCCTTTTTCTTTTTTTTCAAAGAAAAGAGAGAGAGAGAGAGAGAGAGAGCTTTGGCTGACATGTTCTGCGTGGCAGATCAAAAACTCCGTCCGCACCGCCCAGGCCCTGGCGCTCAACGAAAAGACACCCCTTTCCATGGAGCACATCAACCGCGTGCTCGACGTTGCGGAGACGTTTGACCGCGACCTCAAGGGCGGAACGGGCTACATGGACGCCATGCGCTCGTATACGTAGTAGTCCGGGAAGTCCGGCCTTGATCCTCTCTTCCCGTTCTTTTTCTGGGTTCCTTTAAACAATCATCAGTTCAATCATCGGGGTTTTTTTTTTCTATCCGGGAATACTCCGAGTACCACTACACCTCGCGCACAATGTACTAGGTAGTACACAATATGTATGGGTTGCGCTTAATTCGTGGCTTTTTTTTTTCTTTTTTTTCTTGTCTGTGCAGTTCGGCACTATACCCGATTAGCTCGATACTTTCCTCCCTAGTCTAATCTTACCCCGAACTGGGCCTAACTTCGTTATCCTAAATAGATTAATTCCATTGTCTTCATTTTTTTTGAACTTGAATTGCTGATACTGATCGAGCAGAAGGTCAAGTGCAAAGTGTGTATGCATCTATGTAAGCTATGCACGCCCGAAAAAATAAAGAAATCGTTCTTTTGTATTCTACCTAATACACGCGATACCGAGCCGAGTGAAAGGACGTGAGAAGCGACAGAACCGACATTGTCGTGATCGTGAGGCTGGCTCTTTGCTAGAAGGGGAAAAAGGGAGGGGCGGGTACAAAGAGAGAGGGAGAGATAGAGGGAGAGAGGAGGGAGATGTGGGGAAAAAGAGTGTCTACTTAGGGGTTGTTCTTGACAAAGTCGACACCTGGATCAAAAGTCAGTGCTGCTCGAGACTAGGAATGCATAAAGGGAAAAACAAAAAAAAAAAGTACGGAAAGGCGGTCTCCGACTTACCCTTCTTGATGTTCTTCTTGAGGTCGCCAAGGCAGGCGTCGAGCAGCTTCTGCTCGTACTCGGAGATCTTGCCAACAGGGAGGATTTCGGCAACGCCCTCAGGGCCGAGGCGGACGCGGGACGCGAAGAAGTCGACACCCTGGTCCTTGTACAGAGGCGACTCGACAAAGGTGGGCTCAATGACGTCCTTGACGCCCTGGGAGGCCTTGAGCAGCGACTCGGCGAAGCGAGCACCCGCCATGGCCATGGAGAGGGTGGCGGAGCCGGCGCCGTCCTTGGCCTTGACGACCTCGTCACCACCAAACTGGATGCGGTTGACGAGATTGTCGAGCACCTCACCGGAAATGTCTGGGTGATTGGACTGCGAAATCAGGGGCACAATGGTGACGCCAGAGTGGCCACCGACGACGGGGACGTTCTCATTGGCGGGATCGGTGCCTTTGACCTCGGAGATGAAGCGGGAGGCGCGGACGACGTCGAGAGTGGTAACACCGAAGATGCGCTTGGGGTTGTAGACGCCCTTGGACTTGAAAACCTCGGCGACGATGGGGACAGTCGAGTTGACCTAGCGTGGCATGTCAGTCACATTTCCGTATTTTATTTTGTTTTACGTTGATGTTTTTTTCCCCTCTTATGATGAGATTTTTTTGGGCAAGTAACATACTGGGTTGGAGATGACGAGGATGTTGGCGTTGGGAGAGGCCTCAGCAGCAGCCTTGGCCAAGTCGCGGACAATAGATGCGTTGGTGTTGAAGAGGTCTGCTCGAGTTAGTCGTGTGCAGAGAAAAAAAGGGGTCCATTCGGACGGACGGAAGGGAACGCTTTGGCTTACCATCACGGGTCATGCCGGGCTTCCGGGGAACACCGGCGGGAATGAGGACAATCTCAGCGCCAGTGAGAGCCTCACGGAGGCCAGAGGGAGTGGGATCATAGCCCTTGACGGTGCTGTTGGTGTTGATGTGGCTCAAATCAGCAGCGACACCTAGCAGTCACATCAGCAACGGAATTTGCCGTCAATTGAACGGATGTCGCCCGGCCGCGAGGGCAACGATGGCCCTGGAAGGACGAAGGAGATAGATTTGAAAAAAACAAAGCAAAGGAGAGAGAATATCTACCTGGTCCACCGCGGATATCGTAGAGAGCAAGCTGGCTGACACGGGGGTTGAGCTTCATGAGCATGGAGAGAGGCTGACCGATGCCGCCGGAGGCACCGAGGACGGTGACTTTGGAGTTCTACCACTCAGTCAGCATCGCGATGTCATTTGTCATTTCAGCGGCAGATGCCACAGGACGGCAGGCATCTCAGGAAGGACATTGAGATCGAAACTGAGCGAGGTCAAGCGTACCTGCTGGGCAGAAGCCGAGAACGCCCGGCGCTGGGCAAAGTTCAGGGCCCGTCTGGCGGCGAACATTGTGTGTCGAATAGAGTGATTGGCGTTAGGAATAGAGTAGAAACAAGGACAGGGTATCACAAAGAAGAGCGGAGAATGCAATTGACAACGGGTGGTGGGTGAATGCGAGGTGAGATGGTGGAGGAAGTCGTCGAGCAGGAGAGAAGAAGAGCAAGTTGTTTTTTTTAATCTTCACCGAGGGCGAGCTGGCCGGTCACGGGGCCAACGCGGCCTCTTCGGGTCATCTCGCCGAGTCTGTTTTTCCGAAGGCCACGCTAGCGGCTTGGCGGCAACCGCATCTCACTAATGGATGGAGTGGGGGAGCATTGCTACCATGTATACTGTATCTTCAATCCACGATGCAGTCAATTAATAATCATGTAGAATCAGCATGTTAGTAGAGAGTGCGTTATTGCCAGATGGAATATGTTCTGATGGCATAGCATTCGGATTGTGCATCAGGATTGAACACACTATTTACACCCAAACGCACTGCCAGTCCCATGTTCCCCCAACGCCCAACCATGACAGTAGTACATACATATGTAGTACCAGTACGAGTATGTAGTAGCAGTTTCCGTCCAGACAGACAGCAAGCAACAGGTCATCACAGCAGGTAGGAGTAATAAACAGTCATCGCTCATCTCAGAAAATGCAGCACCGCCCAGCAGAACAAGAAAAACACAACCACGCCGCCCCAGAATATCCACTTGTCCTGCTTTGCCCGTCTTTCCACCTTGCGGATGGTGTCTCCGCTCAGCCCCAACGTGTTGGCAACGCTGTACAGTTGCCGCTGCGTGCCCTTGAGGATCTCGCGCTGCTGCCCCAGGTCACCTAGCACCGCACGACCACGCTCGAGAAACTCGTCGAGCTGCGCGTTCGTCTGCGCAAAGAAGGACTGTTCGCGCAGCGCATGGGCTTCTCGGGCGTAGTCGGACGGGTGTGTGCCGAAACTTAGGCCATTAGACGCATACCGGTTCGGCGGCTGCTGCTGCGGGTGGGATCGCGGTGCAAAGGGGGATGGCTGGGACGGCAGAGAGGACTGGGCGTACGGGTTCTCGGGGGTAGCGGCGTGGTGAGGGCGGCGACCAAGCAGTTCACTCCTGTTGGAAGCCGCTTGCTATCCATCATCCCAAAATCAGCAATCAGCAATCAGCAATCAAGCAGCTCGAACGCATCCCATCTCGCCCAACACCGAAGCCAAAGAACAAGAGAGAAAGGGGGGCGGGGGATGGGGGACATGGCATACCGCGTCCTCCCTCTCCTTCCGTAACCTCTCAAACTCCGCCCGGTACTCCGCCAGCTCGTTCCGGAAATTCTTGACCCGCTCAAAGGCCAGTTCCTGCTTCGCGGGTATGAGTTCTCGCTTCGAGAGATTCGAGTAGTCGTCGATTGTGCGCGAAAAGGACGCTAGGGAGGCGGATATCTGGCCCTGCACGGCGGCGGGGGTCGTTGCAGGGGAGCTGGCAAAGGCATCGAGGTCGCGCCGGACGGCTGCGGATTGCTTGAGGGCGGAGTTGAAGAGAGAGTTCTACGAATTGTCACTGTTAGCTCTCGCTTGAACCGGGAACAATGTCTCGGGCCACACCAACCATGACAGCGGCAAGTCGCCAATGCCCGGGAATGCAGAGTTTCGGCGTTGAGCGCTACGTTAGATGTAGAGAATATCTGAATTCGCGTATCATACTATAAGAATAAAGGGACAACACAGCAAAATGTTGTCGTCAAACTGAATGTGCGCCTCGCTGAGCTGCAATCTGTCCAGACCGATTCGGTTCAACTGTCGGTGCATTCTGCCGCCTGACACCGCCGCCAGCCATGCTATCATAGTAGAGACAAACACAGACGACCATCCTCGAGTGGCAGACTTCCATACGGATGACATCGGGCTCTACGAGTTGCTACGATGACGACCACATTCAGAGAGTCCCTGAGCGAACTCTTAACCCCTGAATGTCAGGACAGAATTGAACTGATTATAATAATAATAATTATGGTCTCATAGCCCTCGAAAACATCGTAACGTTACGTCTCAAACACTGCAAGCATTCCCTGCGAGCACAAAGCTTCCAACCAGCGGTGGACCAGCCACTTGGTTCCACTGGCATCCTCCCCATCCTCGTCGTCTATCATCCCCACTTGGCTTGGGCTTCACACAGACGACCTCAATCTGGACGTCGTCATAACCGCCAAACTAATCGAAGAAGATCCCAATGGTAGTCCTGCGCAGTTGTTCCTCGTGCCTCCGGCCGTGGAACCTCCAGTCCCAAGCTACTATCTGTATACAACCAAAGACTCCTTGGGGCCCTGTCGTCGAACGGTCGAGTGTCTGCGCTCTGATCTAAGTGGCCGTTTTGATCCAACGTTGTGATTGGGGGCCACCATCATTGAAAGCAGCTTGACCGAGTAGCAAGTCCAATTTTAGTATTTCCAAGTATTGTAGTACTACTATCTCCGTACACAAGTGGCGAAGTATCACCGTCAATCAAACATGCAGACGAAAAGTACGGCAGGAAAGGCCCTGACGATCTTTGATGAGACAAGAGCAGGCGCTACTAGGTGGTACTGATTGCTCTTGCTATTCATTCATGGTTCGTTGGCTGGTGCACCCATCGTGGAGAGCTGGACAAGAGAGACCTGACCCGAATCACCTTGACTGTGTATGGCGATCGAGATACGATGGGAATGGTACATACAGTACAGTCTGGATGGATGGCTGGCCAACAGTGATGGGCAGTAGCATGCGTCCCCCGCAATCAAAATAAACCTTCGTGATGGTATCCTGTGCGGTAGGTTCGAGTAGCCTCTCGATATGTCTGCGTGCCCGGGCGGCTGAACCATCAGGACGTCCCCGAATTTTACACGTCGTGCTCGAAGAGTCGAACCCAAGCCCGCCATCCCCAATGATAGATATACCCACGATCGAACCTTTTTGACACCAGCTTCCTGCAGTCTCTCGTCCCCACACCGTTAAGGAAAAATAGCCGCAATATTATCATCATCACAAGCAAGGGTGAGGAGCCCCGGCCACTCGAATCACTGCTTCCTGAACTTCGCCATCCCCAGCGTCTGAATTCTGCGTGGATCGCTGAAGTGGGTTGGCGTTCTGCTTATGTTGATGCTACAAACCAGCAGGACTGCTCCTGGTTCTGGCCGCGTCATCACCGGTTGACGAGCTCGAGGCTTTGCTCGGTCATCGTCACCATGTCGTTGTCGTCCTCCTCCTCCTCGTCGTTCGATTCAACTCAGAGCCTCGTCTTATCATGGCCTGAAGGGTCGCGATAGAAATCGTCGACGATAGGGTGGATCAACACTGTCTGCTTGTGGATTGTGAGAATCGAATTCGTCGGCACAGTCACCCAGTTATCTGCACAGTCGTTTACGCATCGTCAGCGTGAATCCAGAGTCAAAAGAAAAAAGTTAAGCACCTCACTGGAACCTACGTCTTTCAAACGTCAAGGGTTCACTGGCCACGAGGACGACGTCGGCGCCCTTGTCATGCCTCTCCATCTTGAACTTTCCCTTGGTCGCGCCTTCTCTCCACTTCGTGCCGGACGAGAAATAGAGGCTGGCGGCTTCGTCCGTCTTGCTGTTGACATAACGGGTACAGATCACCGTATGGCCGTCCGTCAGGGCAAAATTCAGTAGACTCCTAGTCTCCAGTTCTGATTCGATGCAATCCTGCGGAATTGAGGCGACCCATTCATTGATCTTGCGAATGGTCTTCTCCATCACCGTGCGGAGGAATTCGTGTCCAAACCCTCCCTCCGGAGAAGAACTGGGGTCCACCCCTTCTTTCTCCATCAAATCCAGGAACAGCGCAAAGGCCCACTCGCTGTCTGTTCCGCCCTTGACGTTGAGGTACCACTTATCGGCGAGAGATCCCGCCAACGCACGCTTGATGTACTTCCAGCCGCCGAGGTTGCCGTTGTGCATCCACATCAGCGTGTTGTGCTGGAACGGATGGCAGTTGTTCTCCGCCAGAGACCCCTCGGTGGTGGCACGCACATGCGCGAAGATCAGCGAAGAGCATGTTTTGGACGCTAGCCGTTCGAGATTCTCGCAGTTCCACGCGGGCAACGTCGAGGTGAAAATGCATGGCTCCAGGCTCAGCTGCGGAGCGATGTAGAAGCCGACACCGAATCCATCCCCGTTCACAGGACGACGGGCATCCTGCACACAACCACGTGTTAGGACCACAGCCAACGTATTCCCGAGTAATCTGCGCATCGGAGATGACCTTACCAGCCGTAATCGCGAATCGTAGGATTGGGTGAGGATCGAATGCGTAGGCTCAGTTATGAACTTGCTCAAGAGGATTTCATGTCTGCCTTTGTAGACCTATGACAGATCAGTATCTCTAGCGGATTCACAGCTTCTATCGTATGCTCTACCATAAATCGGCACATCGCGCTCACAAGTATCTCGCTTTTGTTCGAGAGCAGAATGCCACACGACCGAGGCCGACGTGTCAGTCTAGAAGAGAGGTGACGGCTTGAGATGGTCCGCGCAGTCACAACGCAAACTGAATGTGATCAGACACGAGGAAAGGATGAAGAGAAGAGAGCAGATTGAGGAGGTCACGGGGGGGCAGGACGAGAATATAAGTAGTAGTAGGTACCTAATAGGTACGTCTCCCCCGTCGAACGAAGATGTGTCGGTTATCTGGCGGTGACGCATTCTTTTTGGCGGGTGAAGACAGGCCTTGGCGTGGATCCCAGCTCGAAAAGTTTCAACATGATGTTCAGAAGTCTCGAAACCAAAAACGCAATCTTCATTGAAAATGACGATTTCCACGCGCAACCACGACGCATTCAGATCAAGAATTGGCCTTTTGGCCTGAAGGCTTTTGTAGTCCAATTCATTATTGCTTGCAGTTTGATGAGTCTGCACATTAAATATGTAGGTAGGTCCATTTCCTCGTTTGTTTTTCACGTCGAGAAACAAGGACCTCGTGGGATGGTACTATGTAGTAGTTCTGTCCTTCGTCTCTACGATTGAGCACTCTGAACTTCATTATTGACAGGAGTCTGACGACTGGAGATGTCACTGTTCATGTCCGGAGCACGCAATTCAATCGGGAGATACAATCCTATTTACACTTTCAACGCAGACATGGTCAATGAAGCGTTCTCAGACGCTCTCAGCAATCGAAAAACACTCGCGGATCAAAGGGAGAAATAGATGATGATGCATCAAGGGATACTGTTATGGTACAGAGCGGAGAAACACGGACGTGTTATCCAATCTTATATTTTTTTCCCTTCTCCTGAGTCGTCTTTACTTTGGTGGGTACTTGTTCTGAAGTAGCCATCTGCCTAACGTGTCAACATAGACGCGTCCAGAATGCCATCATATCCACAGGGCAAAGACTTACCTGCTCACGAGATAATCAAGACCCGCGACAAGCCCAATGCCCCCAGACCACGCGCCCACCATCTCCCACGTTAACATTCCCTTCAGATGCCGCTGATATGCATGATACCCCACTGCTCCGCTGGCCGCACAGATCAAAAGCGCGTTCGCCACAACTACCGGATTGGACTTGTTCCGCAGCAGTTTCTCCCAGGCGCCCTCTGCCCTCTCCTCACCGTGTTCGAACACAGCCTTCGCCTTCTCCTTCGCTTCCTCCTTCGCCTCGTGCACGCTCTCCTTAGCCTTCTCCTTCTTCTTTTTCTTCGATGCGGATCGTGAGCGCGCGCCTGCACGCCCTGCGTCGGGGCTGCTGCTCTTCCCCGACCGGGCTTCCGCGGCTTCGCGCTCGCGCGAGATGCGCTCGGCCTGCGTGCTTGTTTTCACGGACTGGGACTCGTAGTCAGATGGCACGGTGGAGACGTGTGGGCTATCGACGTCAACGAGGGAGGAGGAAGGCGAGCTGTGGATCTTGGGTGGAATTGGGGCGCGACTTTTGATTATTACATTTTTACTCTATTAGGATGTGTCTGTGTTTGGAGAGAAGAAAGCTGTCACCGGGTGGGTGCTTCACTTACGCCTGGTCTGGACGTTAGTCCATGGCTTGCTTTCAGGGAGATTCTAATAGGACAGGACATACCTCTTCTGGGCTCTGGTTGGCACCTTGTGCAGCTGCTTGGGCATATGACATGGTCGCCAGTTTGACGGATTGTGGGAAAGACAAGACTATGCAAGAACAGTCAGCCGTCCGTCCAGACAGCTCCAACTACTCACTTGTCAATCAAGACATGACACATACGCTTGTAGGTGGTAGTACTAGACACAAATGATGAGATCCTGGTGCTATTTGAGCAGCAGCAGCAGTAAGACAATGCAATCAATCCGAGGATTCTGCCTCAACAACCGATCAAACTCTGGTAGATAAGTGAGAAAAAGGACAAAAAGACAGCATCCACTGGATGTGAAATGAAGCCACAGCTCTCTTTTTATGTTGGAGTCTCTTTCGGCCTACCAGACCAGACCGGTGCGTTGCCCATGTCTCGCTCTGGCAGGGAAAAAGCTGCTCCGAGAGCTGTTACGTCATGGCGCTGGAAAGGCGCTGATCTTGGCAATGGGGAGTGGAGCTGGAGAACACCATCATCATGGGCATCATGTCCACTGACAGCAAAAGGTGAACCAGGACTTTTCAGAAAAAAAAAAAGGCGGATACTGTCATTCGCTCACTGGTTGTTAATGATGGGGATGACGGGCTGGTTAGAAGATGGGATCCTGTGCATACCAGGTTCACATGAACTGGCAATGAGGTGTAGTGTCAGTTCAAGAAATCAAATTCTGATGGCACAGGACGCAAGCGACGGGCTCAAACTACAATACAAGGTTTAGGATGCTCGAGGATCTCAGCGATGGAAAACTAGTGTGGAGAATAATCAATACTCTAGAGAATCATATCAAACTGGTTTTGATAAGACAAATACCGTGCCTGAAACTGCCTCAAGAAATTAAACAGATCATTTGGTTACATCGGCTAAGACAACACGTACGCAGGAAAAAACGCGGGGAATTCTACAAAAGTAAAAAAGCACTGGAGCTAGAGAAGGAAGGGGAAAAAAGCAGGAAGAGCAATCAAGTCTCATAGGAGCAGCTCAAGAGGGTTCTCGACAACTTTCTTCAGCTCCCTCATGAACTCTGCACCAACGGCACCATCAATAACCTTGTGGTCGAAGCTGCCAGTGACCACGATCTGATCGTCCCAGTGGACCTTGGGCTCGCTCTCACCCTCAACCTCGACAGGGACGGCGACCTTCTTGGTAGTGCCCACAGCAAGGATGGCAGACGAAGGGGGGTTAATGACTGCGGTGAACCGCTCAACGGCCGGGTTCATGCCCATGTTGCTGATGGTGAAGGTTCCCCCCGTGTACTCCTCGGGCTTAAGCTTGTTGTCCCTGGCGCGCTTGCCAAGGTCCTTGATCTGGTTGGAGATGCTCTGGAGACCGAGGCCCTCAACGTTCCTGACCACTGGAGTGATGAGGCCGGTGGGTGTAGCCACGGCAACGCTAATGTCGACGTTCTTAAACTTCCGGATGGTGACCTTGCCGTTCTCCTCGATCCACTGCGAGTTGACGGCCGGCACCCTTTGGAGAGCGACAGCGCATGCCTTGACCAGGAAATCGTTGACGGACAGCTTGTATTTGCCCTCTGCAGAGGTGTTCAGGGCCTCCCGGAGCTTGAGAAGCTTGGTCACGGAGAGTGTAGAGGAGACGAAGTAGTGCGGGTTCTCTCTCATCGATTGCTTGAGACGGCTAGCAATGACCTTTCTCATGCTAGAAGCCTCGACATCTTCGTATGAAGGACCAGCCACACCGGCGCCAGCTGGAGCGGCAGCCTGGTACTTCTCGATGTCCTCCTTGGTAACGCGGCCGCCAGGACCGGTACCCTTCACCTTGTTGATCGGAACACCCTTCTCCAGAGCAAGAGCCTTGGCAGCCGGGCTAATGGATGGCTCACGGTCGAGACTGGGCTGCAGTCGCTCACCAGAGGTGTCGGGTTCCACCGCAGCTGGCTTGGCCTCTTCCTGGACAGGCGGGTGAGGCGCTGCAGCAGTCACATTCTCAGCTTCCTTGGAAGGCTCCGCCTTTGGCGCAGCCGGAGGCTTCTCACCGCCAGCATCTTCGAGAGTGAACGATTCAAACGGAGAGACATCGGTTCCTTCCTCAACCATAACCGCAATGGGCTGTAGCACAATTAGCAACAGAACTGAGAGAGGAGCACGACCGTAGGGAGAGAGAGAGCGCAACTCACACTTCCAACCGAAACATCCTTTTCACCTGATTCCTTCAGGATCTTGGCCAAAACGCCTTCTTCCTGAAACTCAAAGTCCATCTGCGCTTTGTCCGTTTCGATCTCCACCAGGACCTCACCAGGCGTCAGCGTGTCTCCGACTTTCTTCTGCCATGCGCCGATATTTCCAGAGGTCATCGTCGGTGATAGTGCAGGCATGCTGATTATTGTATGTGGAGGGTAAGCTGCACCTCACGCAGCCTGGAGTCAGTATTGTCGCGTATTCTCGAGTGAGAACGGGGAAACGACGTACATTTGGAGGCATAGTATCTGGCGAGAGAGGCATATAGAGGGACATTGGGTCTAGATGTCACGTAAACAGTGGTTAGCCGGCCCCGGGGTGACAGAAGAAGGCGGATCGAAGTGGACGGGGCGTACCTTATTGTTCTGTAAACGCTCTGCGAAGCTCTGAGGCTGGTCGTCTTCGACAGCAGACACGACCGCGACATGATGGCGGCAGAAGCCATTTTGTGCAAGTGTGTATTAAAGCAATCAGTAAACAAACGGAAAGAAAGCAAAGAAAGTAAATAGTATTTTATGACAGAAACAAGCAAGGAAGAAACAACGGGGAAATCTGCCGGGGTTGTGAGAAAAGACAGAAATTTGTTCCAGTGCAACAGGGAGATGCTGACCGGTGAGCTAACTTAGCACAAGCTCTCTTCACTTTTCCCCCAATGCCTTGCGGAAGCGCTGGGGCGTCGCCCAGCCCGCTCGGTGATGACTAAAAGCCTCCATTAACCGCTGTCTAACCCAGTCGAGTATGGTGCAGTTCTACTTTAGTGGGCTGCGCACTGGGTGTCTGGGCTGCGCCGTACCAAAAGATGCCACGCCCAAACCCCGATGCGTTCTCTGTAACTAAAAGGCGTGAGGAGAGAACGTCACCCAAGTCGCTTTTCTGGTGCATTATCTTACGGCGTTCCTGTTGCTTGATTTAGGTCGTTGCGCTTCAATGTGGATAGACATTCTAGCTGGACGATACTGATCCCTAACCTCTCCGCCCTCAATGGCTGAGGTGGACTCCTCCCTGAGGGATCCCTCGGAGCCAGCCGCAGTGCAGGCAGACGAACATGAACCGCAGACCCAACCAGCCAATGTCGGTGACTTTTCGGAGCAGGATTCACCACTGGAGGACGTGCAGCTGAACGACCCAGAGCCAGAGAACCCGTCCCCAGTCGAAGAATTTGACACGCGACCGGAACAGGCAGACGCACTTGGGCAGACAGAGGGACAGACCACAGTCGGATTAACAGACGAACAAGCAGAAAACACAGAAGATGTGGCTTCGGATGAAGTCCCCGGGCAGGAGCGCACGCGAGAGCCGGGGGAATCTGCGGAGACAGATCAAGAACAGCAACAAGTTCCCCTAGATCACCCTCAGATTGTAGTGGAAGACAGTTCCCCGGAAATTCCAGTTTCTCCCGGTACCACACGGAATCGCTCCGACTCGAGATCTACCGTCGCGACCCAGGCGACCTCGCACCGATCCACCCCCCTCAGCTCGACCGTGTTCGTGAAAAATGCTCTAGACGCCATCGGAGCATCAAAAGAGGCCAAGCGGAGCCAGGAACTGGAGGATGCAGTCAATCTGGCCCTGGAGAATATAAAACATTCTGATCCGCATCTGATTGACCCCGAAGTTATATTCCGGCCGCTTCAATTGGCCACCAAATCCTTCAGCATTCCGCTCCAGGTTACCGCCCTTGACTGTATAGGAAAGCTCATCACCTACTCCTACTTTGCCTTTCCCTCCGCGCCAATCAGCGGAAATGGTCCGAAACCAGAAGATGAGCCACCGTTGATAGAGCGCGCCATTGAGACAATATGCGATTGCTTCGAAAATGAGTCGACCCCGGTGGAAATACAGCAGCAGATCATCAAGTCCTTACTCGCTGCCGTGTTGAATGACAAGATCGTCGTTCATGGAGCCGGTCTGCTCAAGGCTGTTCGACAGATATATAACATCTTTATATACTCTAAATCCAGCCAGAATCAACACATCGCTCAGGGGTCATTGACGCAGATGGTTGGCACAGTCTACGATCGGGTTCGAGTCCGGCTTGAGATGAGGGAGGCACGACTGCGGGAAGAAGAGAACCGCAATCGGGGAGAAAACGACTCTCAAGGGCAAACTGGAGACGCTACCCCAGTGGAGCATGACGCGACCAGTGACGTGGGATCCACAATGTTGTCTGATCAGCCTGTCACCAAGGAGCCAGCTGGAGAAAAGCTCACTCTGCAGAGCTTCGAAACGACAAAAGATGACACTATTGTTAATGACACAGCTCCGACAATGGTCACTCGAGCTAAGACAGGGCGGAAGCCGTCGCGCTCCTTTTCAGGAGAGTACGTAGAGCCAAATGTAGACGAGGAGGATGAGATATACGTGAAAGATGCGTTCCTGGTGTTTCGAGCGCTATGCAAACTCAGTCAAAAGATTCTGTCCCACGAGCAGCAGCAAGATCTAAAGTCTCAGAATATGAGGTCCAAACTGCTCTCCCTCCACCTCATGCAACATCTGCTCAATAACCACATCTCCGTTTTCGTGTCCCCTGTCGCAACGATCCAGAACACTACTAGCAGTGGTGAGACCACCATGACCCTATTACAAGCCATCAAACCCCATCTTTGCTTGAGCTTGAGTCGCAATGGCGCGAGCTCGGTACCTCGTGTATTTGAAGTATGCTGTGAGATATTCTGGCTCATGTTGAAGCACATGCGTGTGATGCTCAAGGTCAGTGTCAAAATGACTCAATGGTTTCTCTGCGAGGATCCAGTTCTAACAGCCAGCAGAAAGAGTTGGAGGTGTTCTTCAAGGAGATCTACCTTGCTATTCTTGAGAAGCGCAATTCTCCCATTTTTCAGAAGCGAATGTTTATGCAGGTTCTAGAAAAATTAGCTGCTGATCCCAGGGCACTGGTTGAAATCTATCTCAACTATGACTGTGATCGAACGGCTCTGGAGAACCTGTTTCAGAGGTCTGTCTTTCGCTGTCGTATTATTGACCCGAAACCACCACTGACTCGCATTACAGCATCATTGAGCAATTGTCAAGGGTGTCGAGCACCCCAGTCACCGTCACCGCAGTCCAGCAGCAGCAGTACCAGGACCAGCAGGCCAAATCGGCTTCCAGTCCGCATGACTGGCAGCACCGAGGAACTCTTCCACCATCTCTTTCAACCGCTAAGATCCTCAACTCCACTTCTGCCTCCCAGTTGAACAACAATGTGCCACCAGAGTATGCCATGAAGCATACTGCCTTGGAATGCCTAGTGGAGATTTTGCGCTCCCTTGATAACTGGTCATCCCAACGCCCAACGGAGTCAAACTCTTCTTCCGGCGACGCTCGATCCAGGAACTCGCTGGAGTTCTCGCGGGAATCGATAGACACCTCGCATATGGCAGCACCTTCACCTCGACTTGAAGTTGCAGAGCCGGGAACTGGCCGGTCAACCCCTGTTCCGGAGGATGACCCAACTGAAATCGAAAAGGTCAAGCAGCGGAAAACAGCATTGACAAATGCTATCCGCACGTTCAATTTTAAGCCAAAGCGCGGTATTAAACTTTTGATCGAGGAAAGGTTCATTCCGTCCAACTCCCCAGCTGACATTGCAGCTTTCTTCATTCGGAATGACCGGCTTGACAAAACCATGCTTGGAGAGTACCTTGGTGACCCTGAAAATGTTGCCATCATGCATGCTTTCGTCGACTACATGGACTTCAGCAAGCGCAGATTTGTTGATGCTCTGCGTCAATTCCTTCAATGCTTTCGATTGCCTGGAGAAGGTCAGAAGATCGATCGCTTCATGCTAAAATTTGCGGAGCGCTATCTGACAGGAAATCCTAACGCTTTTGCTACTGCTGATGCTGCTTATGTCCTTGCTTATTCCGTCATCATGCTCAACACTGACCTTCATAGCAGCAGGATCAAGGGCCGACGCATGACCAAGGAGGACTTCATCAGAAACAATCGTGGCATAAACGACAACAAGGACCTCCCGGATGAATATCTATCTAGTATTTACGACGAGATCGCCAGCAATGAGATCGTTTTAGACACAGAAAGGGAGCACGCTGCAAATCTCGGAATCCAGCAACAACCAGCCGGCTTGGCATCTAGAGCCGGTCAAGTCTTTGCTACTGTTGGCCGGGACATCCAGGGTGAAAAGTACGCGCAAGCATCGGAGGAATTAGCCAACAAGACGGAGCAGCTTTACAGGAGTCTCATCCGAGCTCAGCGACGATCGGCATTCAAGGAAGCCCTATCACGGTTTATCCCAGCCACCTCTGTCCGCCATGTTGGTTCCATGTTCAATGTGACTTGGATGTCATTCTTGTCAGGCCTTTCAGCGCAAGTTCAGGATACACATAATCTCGAAACAATAAAGGTGTGCATGGAAGGGATCAAACTTTCCATTCGCATTGCTTGCCAGTTTGATCTTGAGACTCCTCGCGTGGCATTTGTGACTGCGCTGGCCAAGTTTACCAACTTGGGCAATGTGCGGGAGATGATGGCCAAGAACGTAGAGGCTCTCAGAGCGTTGCTGGAGATCGCGCTTACAGAAGGGAATCTCCTGAAAAGTTCATGGCGCGAAATCCTTACATGCATCAGCCAACTTGACCGGCTTCAACTCCTCACCGACGGCGTCGATGAAGGCGTGTTGCCGGATGTTTCCGTCACCCGTGTTGCACACCATTCTACAGCTTCTACAGACAGTCGATCTCGCAAGTCACTTCAAAACCAGCGGAAACCACGGCCTAAATCTATCAATGGGTCAACTTCGTTGCGGACAGAAGTCGCCATGGAAAGCCGCTCCACGGAGATGGTGCGACAGGTTGATCGCATCTTCACTAACACTGCCAATTTAACACATGACGCAATTGTGGATTTTGTCCGCGCCTTGAGCGCTGTCAGCTGGCAGGAAATCCAGTCTTCCGGGCACAGCGAGTCACCGCGTACATACTCCCTGCAGAAGCTGGTCGAGATCAGTTACTACAACATGACTCGAGTCAGAATCGAGTGGAGCAAGATTTGGGAAGTCCTGGGGGAGCACTTTAACCAGGTTGGATGCCACACCAACACTGCAGTTGTCTTTTTCGCCCTCGACTCTCTGCGGCAGTTATCGATGAGATTCATGGAGATCGAAGAGCTACCTGGATTCAGATTCCAGAAGGACTTTTTGAAGCCGTTTGAGCACGTCATGGCCAACAGCACTACTGTTCCTGTCAAGGATATGGTTCTGAGATGCCTTATTCAGATGATCCAGGCTAAAGGTGACAACATCCGATCGGGTTGGAAGACGATGTTTGGGGTCTTTTCTGTTGCTGCCCGTGAGCCGTATGGTAAGTGATGCGTTCAGATTCTGTGTTTCAACTGTTGTTCTGACAATTTGAACAGAAGGCATTGTAAACATGGCTTTTGAGCACGTCACGCAAATATACAACACTCGATTTGGAGTCGTGATCTCCCAGGGTGCGTTTACGGACTTGATTGTCTGCTTAACCGAGTTCTCCAAGAATCTGCGGTTCCAGAAGAAATCCCTACAGGCAATTGAAACACTCAAGTCGACAATCCCTCGGATGTTGAAGACGCCAGAATGTCCGCTGTCGCACCGACGCCCTGGCTCTGCCGGTAGCATGTCTGACGAGGCGGCGCTGAATTCCCTCCCACCTACACACCGGCAATCACCCGAGGAGCAGTTTTGGTATCCTACCTTGCTAGCTTTCCAGGATGTGCTGATGACCGGAGATGACCTTGAAGTCCGGTCAAGGTAAGACTAGATGTTCAGTTATGGCCTACAGAATCACATACTAATAGAAGTAATAGGGCTTTGAGTTATCTCTTCGAGACGCTTATCCGATACGGGGGTGATTTCAATGTCGATTTCTGGGATGTGCTTTGGCGACAACTTCTATACCCCATCTTCGTCGTGCTGCAATCGAAATCTGAGATGTCCAAAGTTCCTAACCATGAAGAGCTCTCAGTCTGGCTCTCGACTACAATGATTCAGGCCTTACGCAACATGATAACTCTCTTCACCCACTACTTCGATGCCCTTGAATACATGCTTGACCGCTTTTTGGAACTGCTCACTCTGTGTATCTGCCAGGAGAACGACACCATTGCTCGCATTGGCAGCAACTGTCTTCAACAGTTGATTCTCCAGAATGTCCACAAGTTCCGGTCTGACCATTGGCACAAGATCGTCGGGGCTTTTGTGGATTTGTTCGAGAAGACAACCGCGTATGAGCTCTTCACTGCTACATCCCAAACAACTGCCAGGAGACCGGAATCCCGAAGACAAACCGACGATGCTACATCTCAAGCTGATGTGTCCATGGGTGAACCGGGGGATTCTACTGTTAATGAAGCCCAGAGTGCGGCTGGTCAAGAGTCTGCGAAAGAATCTCCGGCCGATGAGCATGGTCCATCACCAGCTGCAGCTTCTGAGCTTGAAGATTACCGCCCTCATCCCGACACTGAACAGCCTCCTCCAGTCGTAACGGGTGCCCGTCGAAGGTTCTTCAACCGAATCATCACCAACTGTGTCTTACAGCTGTTGATGATCGAAACGGTCAACGAACTGTTCTCCAACGATGCAGTGTACTTCCAGATTCCCAGCCACGAGCTTCTACGTCTCATGGCTTTGCTGAAGAAGAGCTATCAATTTGCCAAGAAGTTCAACGATGCAAAGGAACTTAGAGTCCAGCTGTGGAAGCAGGGGTTCATGAAGCAGCCACCTAACCTGCTCAAGCAAGAAAGCGGAAGCGCTGCCACCTACGTCAATATCCTGTTCCGCATGTACCATGACGAGCGGGAAGAAAGGAGAAGCATTCGCGCAGAGACCGAGGAGGCTCTGATTCCGTAAGTCCTGTCTCTTCATTGGCGGCAATGTACGGTTCTCACTAACGTCGATGTCCAGGCTCTGCGCCGACATCATCCGTGGTTTCCTCAAACTAGATGAAGAAACGCAACAACGCAACATCATTGCTTGGCGGCCCGTCGTTGTCGATGTCATGGAGGGCTACACGTCCTTCCCCCAGGAAACTTTCGAAAAGCACATTGAAACATTTTACCCGCTCTGTGTTGATCTCTTATCGCGCGACCTCAATAGCGAGGTTCGTCTTGCGCTCCAGGGCTTGCTCAAACGTGTTGGCGAGTGCCGGCTAGGCATACCGCCGCGACCCCAAGTAGATATGCCGATAAGTCCCCGTAGCTCGGTTTCGCATGGCTTGCCGGGCACGGGACCGCGGCGCGGTAGCAAGGTCAAGTGAAGCAAAGTGATTCTTTGGTCGCTTATTTCAGGTTTGATATTCTTATTACTCACGCTTGGATTCGGGCCTTCTTTTTCCTTCGAGCGTTTTCTTTCACGGATACATGACTCGGCCCCTGCTTGCATGAAATCTAGAGGCAGATTTGCTCTGATATTTTCCTTTTGCTCACGGTGTGTTCTGAGCCCCCTGTTGGGTGCATCTAGAACAAGCAGGCGCTGTTGTTGCTATTTCAGTGTCCTTGTTTTGTCTATCTGACAATTATCTTTTTCACAGAGTTACCCTTCCTATCAGTGTATTTGTACATTGTATAAAGGTATTCTTTTATTGGTCTTCTCAGTCTGGTTTGTCCTCATCGCTTAATATACAGCAGTACTCGGTTGGATTTTCATCGGTGCACCTTCCCCTTTGTGCCTGGGCGGGTTGCAATCCAACAGTCAGCAAAATTGTGGGAGCGTGAATGGCTTCGATATCAGGAAGGTCTCTCCTTAGTCGACGTGAATGTTCCTTGAGATAGCACGGACAGCGTCTTTTGAAGGGGGAAGATATATCTACATGTATAGAGCCCGGTTCTCACTGGTCACCGGCTTCCTGACCTCGCTTGCTTTCCTGCTCAAGCCGGACTTGCTCAAGAGTGGGGATGTCATTGCTTGCATAATGTTCCAGTAGCATATTCATATCGTCTTCATTCATATCCACCAGCTCTTCTAGACTCCATGTTTCGCAAATGTGGGATATCCTGCAAGGGGGGTCAGCAAAACTCAACGCAACAAGACCAGATGGAGGGCATCGGTCCAACCATTTCATCCGCTTATGCCCCTCCTTCGCCTCGGGCGCAATCTCACGGAGCTTCTTCCTCAGAACCCCCACGTTCTGTATCGCCGCACCCGTATTGACAGGCAATGCTGCAGCGATCTGCTTGCGCACAATACTCGCCATCTTCGGGCCATTCCCGTTCGTGCTGACCATCACTTGCAGCGGCCCATCGCGGTGGACGCTGCCAAAGTAAAAGTCGCACTCGTGCGGTACGTCCGCGATGTTTGCGGGGATACGCCTCTCCTTGCACAGCTTCCAGATCTGTGTGGAGGCCTCCGGGTCGTCGATGGCGACAAAGACCATGGCGATATTTTTCGCCGGATCCAGGTCCGAGGGCTCGAATTTGCGGTCATGGTACCGGACTTGGTTCTGCTCGATGCGGAAGCGGACTTCGTCGTTGAGGCATGACGAGGGGCAGACGACAGTGACTTTGGCGTCGGCGTTGAGGGCGTGCAAGATGCGGCCTGCCGCAACCTGGATGCAGAAACTGCGCGTCAGCCATGAGGCGCGTATGGGGATATACGATAAAATGACTCTGTCTGAGCCAGGGCGCACTATGTAGGACGGACCTCACCTCCACCGACAACCAGGACCTCTTTATCTTTGACCTGCCATGCGACGATCAGAGAGCCGCCAGGCTGGATTTGGGGAAATTCACGCGGCATTGTATAGGAAAGGGAAGTATCAGGCGAAGGAACACCCTAGTCACTATTCTTCTTCATTGAATTGCTGAATGAGGAGTGACGCATGCTGAAGCGATACTACTTCTCGGCTTGGTAATGGTAGTAGTCTTCTGCTACACTATGTCATCGTATTCTGTCCCACCCTTATCAGGGTCAAGAAATATCACGGGGTTCCAGGTCGCTGAGGAGACTTTCCGCTCTTTTTCCGCTCCGATTTTTTTTTTTTTACCAACTCCACACTACCAACACAGCTTCTTCTTTCTCTTCATCAACGACAAACAAATTACAATTTCAAAACAATTTCCAATTCTCTTCGCCTCCGAGTGATCTTCGTACGCAGAGAGCGACGGCATGCGGGGTGTGCAGATATTTTCGGGCACCTCCCACCCCGCGCTGACGGGGGCCATCTGCGAGCGACTGGGCACGACGCCAGCCAAATGCGAGCTTCGAAAGTTCAGCAATGGAGAGACATGTGTGAATATCAATGTCTCTGTCCGCAATCAGGATGTATTCATTGTGCAGAGTGGGAGCAGCAAGATCAATGACAGCATCATGGAGCTGCTGATCATGATCAATGCCTGCAAGGGTGGCTCGGCCAAGTCGATTACTGGTATGGCTACGGCTTCTCTCCTTTTTTTATGCAGAGACTCTGAGAGAAACGCAATCGCTAACTGAAGTCAAGCTGTGATGCCGTAGGTTTCTGCAGTTGATCATCCCTCCGTTCTCCCATACTGACATCCCGGAGATACTTTCCCTACTCGCGTCAGTCGAAGAAGAAGAGTCATAGGGGTGCCATCACGGCGCGAATGCTGGCCAACCTGCTTACGGTAGCTGGCGTGGACCATGTCATCACCGTCGACTTGCACGTACGAACTGCACTGGCGTCTTTGTACTCTGCGGTGGATAATACGCTGACTTAGGCTCTCATGCCAACAGGCATCCCAGATGCAAGGTTTCTTCGGAAAACCCGTCGATAACCTGTTCGCAGAACCCCTCATAGCCAGATGGATCCGCATTAATGTACCGGGGTGGAACCAGGCTGTTGTGGTCACCAAGAACGCCGGTGGTAGCAAGCGGGTGACGTCTCTAGCAGATGCGTTGAAGCTCAATTTTGGCATCGTCACGACGGATCGGAGACGTGAAAAGCGCCCGAACGGGACGCTGAGTGACAGCGTGATATTCTTTGATTCAGTTGAGGCAGGACTTGCCAATACCAGAGAAGCAAAACCCCATCTGACAGACTCGCCGTCGAAAGAGCACCCGCAATCTCGCCGTGCTTCTCCTACCAATCTTCCTCTCCGTATCGTACAGTTAGCCCCGGCCTCTGCCTTGGTTGATGACGAGCCAGCCGGGACGGAATCACCGTTCCTCACATCTGGACTTCAGACACCCTATACCGCTCGCAGACCGTCTGAGAATGTCGAGGGCTGTACCGACGAGCGTGCTCGGGAAGTGATAACTGCCCGGTTAGTACAAGGTCATCTGGTCGATGATGATTACCAGTCACCGGCTCCGTCTTCTTCTGCCTCGGTAGCAGCGGCTGGTGATTCCAACGACAACGCCGCGCAGGAACCCATGACGATGTCGGTAGTGTCAACGGTGTCTGCATTCGAACCTGAACACGCTCTTGGCGGTTCAATTGATGCTGGAAATGACACCGATGACGATGACGACAAGTTGCGGAATTCGACTGAAGAGCGAACCATCACACTCGTTGGAGATGTGAAGGACAAGACTGTCTTCATTGTAGATGACATGATCGATAAAGCAGGTTCCTGGATTGCTGCAGCTGAGACAGTTGTCAAGCGCGGTGGTGCGAAGAAAGTCTACTGCATCGCGACGCACGGCTTGTTCGGAGGTGACGCTCTGGAACAGATGGAGGCGTGTGACAGTATTGACTACGTTGTGGTCACCAACTCCTTCCCGATCGACGCTGTCAGAGCGCGGAAGTCGAGGAAGCTAGTGATTCTTGACCTGTCTGCGCTCCTCTCGGAAGCCATCCGCAGACATCACTATGGAGAAAGGTATGCAGCACATCTCTCCTTGTTAACCAGCCCATCTCCGCGAACGTTACTGATTTGCAATTTCCCCCAGCATATCGTCCCTCTTCGTGTCGCACGAATAACCTTTATGATTCCCGATTCCACTTGAAATCCTAGCCCTTATGCATGCAAATGGTAATGCGCTTCGACTGAACGATTCCCTTGAAGTTTTCATCTTTTCAGCGGCCTTTTTCCGCGGTCTGTATTTTTTTCACGATGTGATGTCGAGACATACGCTGCAGATATCAGTGTTGTGCGACCTTGAGAACCGAGTTTGGCGATTGAGCGACGTCTGACGAATTCTTTATCTCCCCAATTCTACGTGTCATATGGACTCCGCAGAGCGGGAGGGGCGTGTGCTTCCTTTTTCCTTGGTCTCATTATTTCGTGCCCTTATCTCTCCTGTACCTTGAAGTCACTGGTACTTATGATCCCCCTTAGCGCTGGGATTCAGGGCTACCAATAGTCAATGCATCATGATCCCATCTAAATGCCGATTCCGGCAAACCCGCTTTGACAGATCTGCACAGTTTGGATTGATCTTTCTCAGGCCCAAGTTCTGCCGGTCATTCACTCTACGTGCATCATTCACATCTCTCTCCCCGCAGATACGGGAGAACATAGGCCACTTATCCAACGGTGCAGAGACTCTTGGTTTCTGCAGGGGCTATCTTGCTCAGACACCACAGGGATCAGTCCTTAACGGAGCGTTGGTATATCAATTCATCATCTGTTTTCTTTCGGTTCTCCTTTTCCAGCTCTTCTTCGTTCTGAGGCAGAGATGGGGAGAGAGAACGAGGGAAAAGGATCAAGAGATGGTGGTGTATGACCCTTGATCACGATCAGCTGGGTTCTTTTGTTTTTGAACCTCTGCTGATCTCGAGTCTCGCCCTTCTAGCATACGTCTTCTGCTGGCCTTCAACTTTACCCCTCTGTTCTAGAGGCGGGAAACTGGTCAGCAGAGGCGTAAGTTGGCAGGGATACTCGTGGGAAAATACACTGGGGCTCTATGTCCCTCTTCAGCCAAGCCTCTTGACATGCATGCATTGTTTGAATAGGAGTATGTGGCATGCGAATTCACCAGGGAGTCCTCGCTCTCTCACCCTTCTCCGCAGGGTTCTTTCGCTGTCAATTGCCAATCTTCCCCCGTCGTCTCTTCTCAATAGCAAGGACGCGTTCATCGCCAGGTCAACACCTAATCATCAAGACTCATCAATATCACGTCCATTAACTCCAAGCAGACACCCACACCCTAAATTACATCTTGTCTCAGGAGGTTTATCTTAGATGTAGCTGGCTTTGCCCCCTGAATGCCCCCCTGATGGAGCCCGAAGGACTCCCATCTCCAGATTGCACTAATTAGGTTATAACCTACATTGAGAATCCCCAAATTGATCTATATACTTGTATATGTCCTTTTCACAACATTTGGGCAAACGAAAATAACTGGACAAAATCAGAGTGCACGGGCAGGTTGGCGCATTGCCGTCCTTATTTTGAAATCAATCTTTCCAAATCTGGCCTTTCATCGGGAGCCCAGAGCGGAGAACATCTCAATCAATCGAACTTCTTTTACTGGCCCAGCAACTTACTATTGTGTATCCCTGTTCTTCTCTGGCAGTAACGTCGCATTGTACAGGTTTCGATGGTTTTGTTAAACCATCTCGCAGTTCTTGCTAAGCATACCATTCACCCCGGGATGAGGTTTAGACATCCTGACTTTATTGTCTTACAAGATGCACAGGCATCTTCTGGCTTTTCAATTCGTGTATGTCTTTCACAACGTAGCACCAATAGCTGCGGAGAGTTGCTTTACAATTCAATAGTCGATGATTCCCTGACCTGGAATTCTTCGAGTCTTACTGAAGCTGCTCGATAGCCAGATCTGCTATTGGATAAATTACCAGACAATCGTGCATGGTCTTCCTTTTCCCCACTCTTCGCTTAAAAGAGTCAAAAGGCGAACTCTTGAATCTGGACTTGGTCAGATGGGAAAGTTAAGGTGCTTCCCAGGATCAGATGGGAGGTCCGTGGCTGGCGGTCAAGAAACGCGCTATTGGAGCTGTTCCGCAGCAATGTCGAGTGGGCACTGGGATGGGATTAAACTAGAAGAGGAGTGGATTGTGTCTGACGTGTAAATTAGCCAAAGACAACGATTCAGCCTTTGAACCTGATAATCACACCCATGCGTAGTAACATTGTGGTATCCCGAATTAATCAAGAATAACAAAGAGCACTCCACCTAATTCCTCCACCACCCCAATGAGTCCCTGCGTAAAAAATGTATGTGAGTGAGCTACACCAGGCCCACATTGTGCAGCGCGTCAAGCGCCAAGTGCTTCTCTTGAGAGAACATGCCAATGAGCCAAATCCCTAGCTGCGAGCGCATCCTCCAAACTGTCATGCCCTCTTTGCATTTTGGTCTGGATGTGTCTTCCCAATCTTGTAACAGCAAGGGTCTTGAGCGCCAGCGGGTGGGATTTCTTGGGTTTCTCTGGTTGTTCACCTTCCTTGGTGCAAATGGTTGCGGCGGCCCTTTCAGGCAAGTGTTCTGTGGTCGGCTGCGATGATTCGGGTTCCTCAGGTGCGCCGGCTTTCTTTTTGGCAGAGATTTTTTTCTCTTCCTCCGCTCTGAGTGATGCCTCTATCAGTAGAGTATCAACCACGACAGTATGAATCCAACGCAGCGACTCCAGGTCATTGTTTACAGAGTGGCCCACTACAATCGTGTCGGGCCCGACATATTTCCAGATTGCTCTTCTCGCGTTGTCCCTTCCCATGATGCATGTCCCCCGCCTCCGTGCAAACTCCATGTCACGCCTTGTTATGCCGGAGAAAGGTGTCCGGTAGTCTCGTATGGGCACGTCGGGGTAAACTAAGCTATCAATCAGCGTAGCTGACGTAAAGTAATCGATGACCGTGAGTCGAATCAACTCAGAGTCGCCGGAAACAGCGGTACCCATTTCGCAGTCAATAGCGACGGCGCGACGAATTTCAGAAGTTTTTCCGTCGAAAGGCCTTTCCATCGGCGTTCTGTGAAACGCCCAGAGACGCTCTAATTCACCGGGGGAATACTTGAGGGGAATGTGCTCCTTAGCACCTGAGCAAGGTTCTGAGAAGATAAATCTTCCGCAACAGGTCCATCTCTGATTTCAGGTTAGGCCAGGTGTTCCAACTACAGGGACATGCGGAGAGTTCCGAGAAAGCAACAATTGCGTCTGGACATACCCTGTTAAGCACCCGGCCATTGTGAAATTTGCAGCGAATCGGGTCCTGTTGCTCCCTTTTTGGGTTATTAGGGTCTTTACCGGTTTGCTCTTCCCCAGGCGGGAGAACTTTGATCTCGTCGAGTTGTACGACTTCTATGTCATCATCGCAATCTTCGTGGACACCTTGGACAACCGCTTTCAATCTTTCCTTTGAAAAGGACTTCCACAATGCTATTTACTGGTCATTAGATAAAATAAGCAGTTTTGAGAGGGAGCGAGTAGCGAGGGACACGCACACTTGCCGCACCGTTGGCATTTTATTTTCCGTTCCAGCTTCGATGGGGTAAGCGGTTCAGTGATGTAACCATTTGTGCGAAGGATTTTCTCCTCAGCAACAAGAGATTGCAAACGGTGCAGGTACTCGGCGCTCTCTTCGATAGCGGTACGTGGTACTTGGCTTACGCCGGCGGTGACGTGATCGCGAGCGTCGTTATCGTTACGAAGTGACCTGTGCCTTCTGAGAGTATCGGTTCGTTTATCCGGGGCGATCATGTCTGCATCAGACGATAACCGCGGCTCCATTTTCCTGAGGCGCTGATAGCGTGGAGGGGACGCTGTACGAGTCTTGGTTCGCGTTATATGGCATTGACGTCGCTCATCCCAAGGTTGAGATACGAGTATGTGCGAGCCAACTCCCTCCTGTGGTGTATTGGAAGACTTTGTGTCCTGGATGTTGTTTTCTGGCTTCATAGGTGCTGTTCTCGGCACGGTGCCCTCATGAGTTTCCTTGGGTTTTCTTTGTCTGAACTTTCGTCGACGAGACTGTTTGCTCATGCTCTCAGATTTCGTTGCTGGGAGAATTACATTTGACTCCTTTTGAGCATCCAAGATGCTGCTCTTTTGATCCGCAGCTTCCTTGTGTGCAGACGGTTGTTTCTGGGCTGCTGATGCAGGCTTTTCAGCTTCTCTGGAAGCTTTTGGCCTGGGCCTTCTTCGACGAGGAGGTATGCCCTTGCTCTCGGACGTCGCTGCTGACGCCGTTGCAGTCTTGCGCGAGTGCAAGACATTGCTTCCACTAGTCGCTGATTGTCCGCTTGAATTGACCTGCCCTGCCGCCTGAGAGGCTTTGCTACTTGTCGTAGCTCTCGTTTCATCATCATCATCACCCACCAGCTTCTGATGTTTCCGAGAGGATCTCTTCCGTTCAAACACTGTGCTTGTAATCGACTGTCCTGTCCTCTCTGGGTCCTGTGCCAGGACGGGCTTCTCTCTTGGTTCCATTTTCTTTCGCCGCTTTTGAGGTGTCAGAATGCAATAACGAGCTTGAGATATTGCATAGTGCCGGACAAGAGCAAGACTGGGAGGTCCAACGAGATCTGATATCACTAACCAGACATTGAAGGTCTTGAGGCATGGCACTGGAAGCTGTAACCTGGCATGACCCAGGAACATCCCGTGTCTGCCTACGAAGAAGGGAACTTCACCCAGAGAGATCAGGCTGGTCGCAGCGAGGAGAGTGGGAGAGGTTCTCAGATTATCGTCACTCCATGATATTGACCTAGAAAGTCCTATGGCTCAACTGGCAGTTCCACTGAGTGACCACTGCTGCAATGACACATTCTGCTTCTCTTTCTGTTCCTCATCCTGCTGGACTTGAGAGCGCGACGTGGAAAATCCTCACAGCGGGAGAGATGATGCTGACTAAGCCCACAATTGTCGATCCCCTCACACTCTCTCTGTCTCTCCTCATCTCGCTTTTTCTCGTGAGAATCATGTGTGAGAACGAGCATGGATTGCTCTCAGGACAGGTAACTTCCCCTTGGAGAAAACTGAGCACGCTATGTTTTAGTGCAGCTGGTTTTGCCCTTTCCGACAAATCGCACGCTCATTGAGTGGCCGTTCACGCCCGCAGAGGTTTGGGTCAACTCAGAATACGAGCAGTGCAGCGATCGACTCTTCCTCTCAGCAGGCGAAGCCGCATTTGCGGCCCCCTGGTGCCTGCAACGAATCGACATTTAAGGCATGCTTGAAAACAAGAACCCCCCGCTCATGGTCTCAAGCGCGGGTTCTCAAAACTGTCAACAATGAGCCAATGACAGTCGAACTGAGAAGTCCAGGACGAAGGCTGCTTGCTGAAATACCTTGAGATGGGCCTTCTGAAGCCATGGTTGTAGGTGGAGAGAGTGGATACTGACCGAGAGAATGATGGAGAGCGTGGATACTGACCGGGAGAAAGGTGGAACACATTGCTGCTGTTCACGCGTTGTCAGATCATATAAATTAGTATGGCAGTCTATTGGTAGAAGAAATCACACTAATCACAAGTATTTGAGATATTTGTAACGTACGCTAATTCTGCAAAAACCTACGGACAAGGGGGTTCACTACTATTAAGAGGAGAGCCCCCCATTCTGAGACCAGATTCAACAAAACGGGTTGATCTTGGATCAAAACGAGTATACAAACTCAAAAGTCTACAGCCGGCACAAAATGCACTTCCTCGATCTCAGCAATGAGATTATCCTGCAGATCGCAGACCAGTTCCCCACCGAGCACGAGGTCAACACTCTTGCGTGCTTGAATCGCCGTCTCCACGGGCTGCTGAACCCGTACCTTTACCGCCGCAATGTGCAGCGGTCGGGCGCCTCTGCCATGTTCTGGGCCGCGAGTCGCGGGAATCTCGATACCGCGAGGCGCGTCCTGGAGTGTGTGAAAGTGGATGGGAAAGTGGCGGCGAAGAAAAAAGTTGCGGCGCAGCTTTGTCAGACGGGGAAAGTAAAGGAGCAGAAAGAGGAAGCGGCGCAGACACGGGGGAACGAGCACGAGCATGAACACGCACCTGGTGAATTGTGCGTTCATCTCAGCCAACTGAGGCTGGGGATGAGAGGTCGGAACGGCGAAACGCCGCTGATCTATGCCGCAATGGGAGGCAAAGCTGCCATGGTCGAGTTCTTGTTGGACGAGGCAGATAGCAGCGTCTGGGAAATGGACATCTACCACCAGAGTGCCCTTTCGCATGCCGCGGAACGGGGTCATGCGGCAGTCGTCGAGTTGCTGTTACGGTATGAGAGCGGTGCGAGGTTCCTGAACGCGGGCGACACCGGCGGTCAGACGCCGCTGCTTTGGGCCTCGACTCTTGGGCATGACGACGTTGTGAGGCTATTGCTCGCGCAGAAGGAAATTGATGTCAATTCCAAGACGTCAGAGGGGTATACGCCGCTGCTGGGCGCGGCGGTGAACGGCCATGTTGGGGTGGTAGAGCTGCTGCTGGCGAAAGAGGGCGTTGACCTCAACTGCAAGGCTCGGGATGGCATGACCCCGCTCGCGGGTGCGGCCAGAAACGGTGATGTAGAGATATTGAAAAAATTACTCGCTGCAGGCGCAGACCCGAGTGTTGGGGATCACATAGGACGGGCACCACTGTGCATTGCTGCGGAATTCGGCCACGCGGAGGCGGTGAGGTCCCTGCTCGATGACAAGCGGGTGAACGTCACGCAAGAGGATGTTGAGGGACAATGTGCCCTTTTCATCGCTGCAGTGAGGGAGCACGAGAAGATTGTCAGGATGTTGCTGGACGATGAGAGGGTCGAAGTCGACCAAAGGACCCATGACGGCTGGACAACCTTTCTCCTCGTTTCACAGTTGGGCAACCTGCGCATCCTGAAGATGTTACTGGAAAAGGGCGCGAACCCTGCGATCCAGAGCAACATGGGCACTGCACCGCTGCATTGTGCGTCCTGGAAGAGCAATGAGCCGGTGATCCGCCTGTTGCTCGAGCAGGAACGCATCGATCCCAACGTCAAGGACAACGCCGGCTGGACCGCGCTGCATTGGGCCGCGGACAGGGGAAGCGAGGACGTGATGAAGTTGCTGCTTTCCACCAAGGGCGTTGATATTAACATCCGCAGCGACGACGGGAAGACGGCGCTCTCCATGGCTGCGGCACAAGGGCACGCAAAGCTCGTCAAACTCTTGCTTGCGCGCGAAGATCTGGAATCTGTGGATGCAGCGGATAACGCTGGCAGACCGCCCATGTACTGGGCCTTCATGGCGGGCCATGCGGACATCGTCAAGCTACTGGTTGACGCTGGGGCCAGTCAAGAGGTCAGCGACGGTAAGGGAGGGAAGATGCTCATAGGCGTGGCGTCGGCAGATGACCCTTGATGATTATGAGTCAGTGTCCGGCGACTCGGATGAGGAGGAGGATGAGAAGGAGGAGGAGAAGTAGTCGATGTCATTGGCTGCGAGAAGTTGAATAAAACAGATGGACATTGATTTCCTCCACCACAAGATCAAACGCTTCGTACAGTTTATACATATCATTCAATGGTAGTGTAAGACTCGTGATGCGCATTCCCCGTAGGGAAGCTTGCCATGGCCGTTTTCGCCTACATCAGACCTGGGGGATCAAGAACCCCTCGAAAAACTCCCCGATCTCCCGATAATCATCTAGATTCAGGACCGCCGAGACATCTGTGCCCATACGTGGTTAGCATCCGAGTCATTAAGATGGTGCGAGTCGTCTGTCTGCAAGAAAAAAAAAAAAACCTCCCTCCCCGAGACTTACATTGATCGGGTCGCACGATGGCAATCACACCCTGAGTCGGATCGATCCCGAGATGCATGTACAAGTGTCCGTGGCCCAAATCATAGCTCTGATCGTCAAAGTAGATTTTGTGAAGGTCTAGAAGACGTGTTCTGTTTAGTTATTTTCAATCTTTTTTTTTTGTTCAAAAACAGATTAAGTCGTCTTACCTCTAATTGAATACTTGCCCGTCACGGGGTAGAAGCATGCTGGAATCTGCTCCAGCTCAATCGCATGGCGTGCGCCGTGGGCGACGAGGATCGGCTCGATCAAGCTATCAACATACGCTCCTCTGGGAGTGAATCGGCGGATCGGGCTGTCGTCTGAACCGAGGTATTCCCCGATCTACTTAACCCCTTAGACGCAAGACACTTGGACAGGGACGGACAGGTTGGTTAACTGAAGTACCTTGTGCAACTTCTCCATGCTTCTCGGCGTAGATATATCTCCAGGGAACACCATGACTCTCCAGCGTCCGTCTGACGTGACCGACGACGCCAACTGCACGGGCTTCGAGTCGCAGTATCGCACGACCCGTGAGCTGGGCAGTCTCATCCCAACAATCACGTTGGTCGCAAGAGACTGGGATTTGGACGAGTCCAAGATGATAGACGACGGCTCATACCGGGACGTCAAACCTGCCGTAAACATCCCTGACTGAATGAACCCCTTCTGGAACTCCTCCGGACTGGCCTTTGTCTCCTGCCCAACCGAGGAAAAGAGCTTGGAGAAATACCGGTCGAAGTTGATCAGGTCGATTGCGACTTTGCGCCGTTCAGACACATATGTCTCGAGTAGCGATGGCTTCGCCAGCCCCGTCAGGATGGAGCCGAGCTTCCACCCGATGTTGTAGCCGTCCTGCAGGCTGACGTTCATCCCCTGTCCGGCCTTGGGCGAATGTGTATGGCACGCATCGCCTGCCAAAAAGACGCGAAAATCTTTGTGGAAATGGTCTGCGTGTCGTTGGCCGATGGCGTACGCGGACCACCACACTGTCTCCACAAACTCGATCTCATACGGATAGAAGATGCGTTTGGCGGCCGTTTGAAGATCTTCAAGCTTCACGTCCTTTGCAGCCGTTCCTGGCGCCATCTCGATGTAGAACCGTGTGAGGCCGCCTCCCTCACGGGGGATGATCAGGATATTGCCCGCATGCGAGCGGATGGTGGCCTTCTTCCGGATATCTGGGAAGTTGGTGCGCGGGATCATGTCCATGACCCCCCAGATGGCATCGGTGCTATCACCCACCATTTGGTATCCAAGGGCTTTCCGTACGGTGCTGTGTGCACCGTCGCAGGCCTAAGCCTTGTTAATCAAGTTCCAGCTCAAGCAGAATGATAGTAAAGAAAAGAAGAAAACAACAAGATAAGGTATTTATTTACCAGCACATATTTTGCTTCAAACTTCTCCTCCTTGCTGTCTTTCTTGGCAGTAACAGTAACGGGATAGGAGTTTGGATCTGCTGCCGCCGCACTATCAACACTAACCCCCGTGACGGTATAGCCATAGTCTATCTCCTGATTATTGAACCGCCTCATCAACTCGATCAAAAGCCTGTTGATCCTGGCCTGGTTGAGGATAACATGCGGCTGATGCGACAAGCCAGGCTGGGTATCAGCAGTCCTCCCCGTCCGACGAATCCCGCCAGCAGATCCTTGCTGCTGCTCCTCCTCCGCCCAAAAGACGACTTCGAGGACGTGGTACGCTTCACGCAGCAGCTCTTCACCCACGCCGAAGCTGTCGAGGATCTCGACGGTGCGGCACTGCACGCCATCCGCCTGGCCCAGCGTCATGGGCCCGTCGCGCCGCTCGAGGACTTTGCAGCGGACGCCATATCGTGCCAACCATGTTGCGGCGCAGAGGCCTGCGGAGCCGCTGCCGCAGATCAACACGTCAACTTTCTCTGGCATGTCTCTACTTCCACTTCCTCTCGTTAGTCATCCTGTGGAGAGCTTGAGTTTCTGGTATATTTCTTTGTGATTAGGGAGGGTAACCCGGCACGATGAGGGCTCTATATGTCTGGAGCGCTGAAGAGGCTATGAGGTAGCAGTTACGCCCCCGCGCAGCCGCCAACCGGTGTATCTTTCCGGGCTCGGGAGAGATACACGGCAACGACCCAGAGAGTGCGGAATGGATCCGAACAAGTCCCTTCATTGTGGCCGCGTTTTTCGAGATGCCCTGTAAAACGAGTTCACGCCAGACGAGTTGCGCTTGACTTTGCCGCACAAAGGAGTTCCATTGGGAATCTGATTCAGTCGTAGAACTCCGTATGTCGGAGTTGAGAGAAGTGGCTGCGATGTTGAATCGCCTCGGACATTCCTGAAGGCGCCGCTTTGCAGATCCGGGATGACTAAGCTAAGTGCCGATCGGGAAAGGAAATTCTTTGAGCCGACAGACGCCTCGTTCAGTCTTGGCAGTTTAGCGCACAGTCGTTGAAAGCTCAGAAAATAGCCTGGCGAGAGATCGTGGACCTGCTCTTCGCAGATTCCCTGTACAATGCTTCTAGTGCAATAATACTAACATAGTAGTTCTTCAACCTTATGGCCCCCAGAATGTCCTGCATTCAAAAGTAGACACGCTACCTTCCCGGGGATAGTCACGATGTACTACTACTTGTACTATCGCTGTCTCTTCCGCGCCCGCGGCTGGCCTTTGCACAGGGCTGTGTGGCAAAAAAACCGCAAAAAAGAATGACACCTTCTCACGATGGTTGAGAAGCCATTGAAGCAAGAGAATGAAGCGACCAACGCAGGACTCGAACCTGCAACCTCTTGATCTCCGATCACATCGTCTTTGCGATGCGAAACCGTAGTCAAGCGCTCTACCAATTGAGCCAGCCGGCCAGTTGCTTGTGGAAAGTTGTGTCCACTCGAAAAACCCACATGCCGAAAGTTAGCATGAACGGAACAGTCGTTGAGAGGGCGAGAAAAAAAAAGATATATTTTTTACGTCTGAACTGTGTGTAGACGGAAAAAAATGTTACGACCAACGCAGGACTCGAACCTGCAACCTCTTGATCCGTAGTCAAGCGCTCTACCAATTGAGCCAGCCGGCCGCTTCGTTGCAACAATTCACCTTGCATTAATTATTCTATTGCAAGTAGATGACTGAGACCTTGCTACCTTCAAATGAATCTACTAGTTAAGTTTGTACATTTATTTTATCTCTTCCCTAGTAGGAATGACGATTGCTTATTGAAAAGCAAAGCTGTGCTTCACTACAAGTTTCAGATTGAATGAAGACAAGAGTAACAACTACAGCAAACCCACAGAGCGTACACACTAGTACTATTAGAGGTTTGGAGTCTTTATCCGCTCGATCAGCATCTGCATAACGGGTGGCTGACGGCGCAGGGGAGCCTTGTCCAAGACCAAAAAGAGTCCCTGTGGCTTGTGGTGTAAGCCTGGTCCGGCGTACGATGGAATCAGGGTTTCGATTATAACCTGTCAATTTGTCGCCATGTCAAACATTCATCAAGAACAGATGCGGCCACAATCAAAATCAGCACTCGTAGTGTCCATGGTTCGGATTGTTGTTTGCTGCTTTTGATTGCTGCCTCCGCTGTGTAACCAAGGGGTCTGTTTCCCGCCAGAACAATCTGGGGCCATAGTCTGTGGCGGCAGTTCGCTGGGAACTGATTTTGGCCATAGTACGGAGTATTGATCGCTGATCGAAGATAAAGCGAAGGTTTGAAGCGTTGATGGTACTGGTAGATTCAAGCCGACTTTTTCGACATGCGACCAGGCGATGCCTGATTCTAAGTCTGTTTGTTGACACCCGATGTGCTCCTCCCGCAAGCGTTCGACTTCGATGCATGACTCCGAGCATTAGCCATTCACAAAAGTAGTACGGGGTACCTTGTACATCTTGTCGACAGGTGTCCATGATCACCCTGGGCTGCTTTTGGTTAGTGCAGGTGGTACGGAGTACAGCCAAGCACGCAAGATAGGGTTCAACCAGAATGCACAGATCGACAGAGCAGCCAGCTGGAACCAGGTTTTCGTGACCGCAACGGCCAATCGGTCGCCTGTTCGACTCCCTGTCGTTGCTGCGTGGCCAGCTCGCCCAGCGAGGCGGCCAAGCGGACTGCTAACCGTATTTGGACGAGATGCATTAAGCTGTCAGCGCACCACGAACCTCAGAGCTGTTCAACCGCGCTCGCCAAGTCGGTCGACATTCACAGGTAGCCGCGCTTCCCGTTATGAAGTACCCGTGACTACGCTGGGACCGCTTGGCGTCGCTGGCTCAAGCTGTTCGCCCCCGCTACTTTAGCTTGGGTATTGGTGTATGAGGGCGTCGTCTGAGCAGTCAGGGGAACAATGGGCTTTTAGGGACGGAGTCCTTCGAGAAACGCGGCGCATGGACAGCAGTTGTTGAACGACCACACTAGTAGGCCTAGCCTAGTCAAACTAGATCGCAGACGCGCGCACGTTAGAGGGACAAACGTCGGGTTAATTTCCTTCCTGCCGAAAACAGCATTTGCAATCTCCCACCCAACATGTTGATAGGTTGCCGTGATATGGACCGTCCTCGGATTTCTCTGGAACTAATGCAGCGATCTGGGGAAGTGGCACAGAGCCCGGCGTTAACGGCAGTCTCACAAAGAAGAGTGGGTCAGCTCGAAATCGGCAACATCTCGTGTAGATCGGGGCTGCATCACTGCGAATACAAGCAATTAGCACCGGATTTGGATGGAAAGATCAGGGATCGGCGAGGCGCGTGTCGTGCTCCTGGCCAAAAAAGGTTTGCGAGAATGTGAAGCGGCCTAGATCCTCGTTCCTTTTTCTTCAAGCCCGGTGACTGCATTTCAATGGCAGTGTGAAACCCAAGATCGTTGCGGAAGACCCCAATTTGCACAGTACTCCGTGCTGCTGTACTATGTACATCGTACGAGTCATGACAACTTGCTTTGTCCGAGAGGTCAACTTCACCGCGTTGAGACCCCGTGACATGGCTGAGTGGAAGTTCGGTGACGTGACATGCAGGCCGACTCTCTCCTCCCTCCACGTCCTCCAGCAACACCGTCAACAGCCTTCAATGGCTTCCGTCACGAAACGAGCATCAAACGGCGAAATGCTGAGTGAAAACCCGCCGCCGACGAGACTCATTGTCTGCAGACCTCATCTGACACGGTCGCTGAAGAGAGAGCGCCAGAGACACACTTTCCTCAGGAGCCTGCTCCGGGGGAGACATCGATGGTGCGATTCGGAGTTACCTTCCGCGTGGATCTGCTTTTTCCTTTTTTTTTCTTTTTATTTATATATTCATTTGTTTTATTTTCTTTTCGCGTTTGTCCGTCGAAGGGTTGAAATTTTTATTACAACTCTTGACCGGAAAAAGAAATCGAGCCAAGGAAAAAGATCGTGGCTCGACGTGAGGTGAGTGGCCGTGAGAACACATTGAAAAGGGCAATTCGATGCATCAGAGAGTCAGGGTCTCCTTGTACTGCGCTTATGGCTCAAGGACGCCGAAGTGCATTATGCCGTGTGTCCTGCTTTATCGCCCTGTCAACTGCGGTGTTCTTTGGGCCGGCCCCTTTCCTAGGACCGATTTGACCGCATGGTATGAAGTGCGGGCCACCGTCAGCGCAGGTGAAATGTACCCAAAACCGGGCCGCCAATTCTTCAGGAACTTGACCCCGGTAGTCAAAGATCTGGTCCACGAGAGAGCTGATCGAAGAATTTGGTTGGTTCTTTCAAGCTTCGATAGGGAAAGAGCCCCATGGGTGAAGAAGTTACTCGGCTGGGACTTATCTGCCAATTTCTTACTCACCCGTCCCGCGATAGGTTGCGCATCCAATAGGACGCTTCCAGCCGTTATTCGATGCGTGGATGCCCATCTCAATGTTTCTGACAGTGATTTTCTTTTTCTTCCGGACCATGAGGTTTCAGCTCCAGCCTCAATTTGTGCAGGGGAGTACAGAGTAATTACCCACTTTGCCGCCAGCCCAAGACCCGGCTAAGCAGTCTGCGAGATCATCCCAGCATTCTGGTTTGTGGATTCGCCGGCGTGGTTGTCAGTCGGCTTTAGCGGAGATCTTAAGACTAGTCCCTGTTCCAAACTTTAAAACCCCAACGCGACCCAGAGGTCGACCGCATCTGCTTTTTGCGGTTTGCCCCTCTCTCTGCAACTATTGGCCTGAGATGTGCACAGGGTACAGAGTTATTTCGAACCATTTGAGTTCATCAAAGCTAATCATGAACCAGATGGGATATAGATGCTCTACAGAAGAGTCTAGCCATGTGGTACTACTAGGTACCCTCCTAGCACATGGGCCTGATTCACACCTACCATCTTAATCGCTGCGGAGATCCTCAGATCGAGGCTTCCACCAGATCTGATTTCTTATAAAAAATGACAGCCACATCAAGTGGCATCAAAGAAGAGAACTCCCTTCTCTCTTATAGCTCTATTTACCTTTTCTCGGCCCATTTTTCCTATTTGTTCTGGCTTGGTTTTTGGGCCTCCCTCCGTCACTCTTGTTGAACATTCACACACTGATCGTCACAATAGTTCCTTTGAGAGCTAGCTTGCACACCTGTTTGAGATTTCACGACTCAACACCATCAGTGCTTGTCTTGGCAACGGAGCAAACCAATTTCTGAGGACCGTCTGATCGAGAAGAAGTATATAAGAAGCTCCTTTTCTACCCTGTTCTACATCTTCCGTTAATCATCTGCATCAACAGAGATACCAATAAAAAATTCCTGATCTATTAAGAGCGGCTTGATATAAATCACTTTCTCACCCAACGTCAACCTCGTCCTCCAGACTCTCCCGAATTATATAAAGCGTATATTCCCAGGTATATCTTCTTTGCCTCTAGATTTCAGGCCCTGCTGCTCAGTTGCTAACTCACATGGAGGATTGTCAGAAGTGGAAATCAAGATGGCGAATCCTCGATGCAACCATGTATGGTCCATCGTCCAGGCTACAAACGGGAGCATCCTAACCTGGCATTGCCATCGATGCACCGACGGTCCGTTCGTCGTCATTTGGCGTTGCAAGGGATGCGGTTATTGCTTGTGCAATCGTTGCTACCAAAAACCAAGCTAATCATTTTCTAAGGGAGTGTTGGTGAACCTGAGCCCCGGCCAATACCCAAATCTTTCGATATCAGCTTGTATTCTGTCTAACAAGGGGATTTGGTTGACTGGATGCTTGTAGCTGCAGTGTTCATTCGCCCTTTTCTAATAGGTTGCCACGACATATACTCCACAGCCGCATTTTACCTCCCCCTGGATGCTTGGGGCTCACGATCCGATGCCTCGGAACCCAATCTTCTATCTCGCACCCTCTACCACGACCTATATCCCTTAGACCGGATTGACTGACCTCGTTTCCTTCCGGTGGCTCTCTCGGCAGCGAATCTGAAGCTTTCTCACTTCCTTGGTCCTTCTCAGCCGCTTCGCGTGATACCCCTTCTTCCTATATACTGGTGTTTGTTCAATGCCAGCCAGCTTTCCTTATAACCGCTGGTCGGTCGGTCGGTTGCCTGCGTGCATTGTATGCCCGATGATGCTCTGGGTGGCTTTTCTTCTTGGTTAATGTACCCTCTACTACTCCTTAATTCCTAATAATTAATGAGACATAATGTGATTTCCAAGGTACTTTCTTGTAATGTACGAACTTGGAAGTGCTTTTACTTGTGGACTCATCGTGCTCCCTATTGATAAAGACATTTCCCATTTGAGAAAGGAGGCCGAAAGGAGAACTTTGTCCTTCTCGAGGTTTTCCATCCCGCTGTCTCTCTCCCTCCCCCAACTCCCTTCCCAATGGAGTCCTATGGCGACGAGAGTCCGCTTCAAGCTAGTGCGAAGCGGTTTAATTCTATTTGACCCAAGTCTTGAGCTACAACGCCGTTTCGTAGGGAGTTAACTATGTAGTGTCAGATGTATCCAACCATGCCGACTTACAGTTCAGCAGATCCACTATGTGAACAAAGGATTACTTTTGTACCTGGAAAGTAAGCACTACTAAGTTACATGGGTTTCGAGAAGTGAAAGGTTTATACCAAAGCCAATAAACCAAGGAGAGGGCATGACTGAATGGAATATTTTCAGTCTCCTCCTTCCCGGTGTGAGTTGCTCAAAGTCTTTTCAGGAGGATACTCGTATCTGCCGAAGTCCCTTCAGGTCTTCGATGTCAAGAGCTAGAGAGCATGAGTAGCATTTGGTGTGATGGACACCGTGGATCCTAGTCTCCG
>FQSS02000765.1:232-44295 GCA_900128795.2 Malbranchea cinnamomea
GCTTTAACTCTCGAAGAAGGGATGGATCGTGTACAAAGGCTCAATGAAGATGAAAGAGGGGTGGTTGAGCAACCTGCGGAACGACCACAAAAACGAGTGGCGCGCCAGTGCAGTATATATGGTTCTCTTGAACATACTGCCCGTACATGCTCCCAGCGTATAAGAAATAGTTCTTAATATAATCAGACAATTTCTCTATGTGGTTGTAGTGAAATCAAGCTGTAAACGGGTAGGATGGTGGTGGGGTTTTTCGGTAGGTTGTGTTTTTCGGTAGGTTGTGGATTACGTTAACTCTCATCAACATCACAGGACGGTGGACAACAGCACATATTATCACTTTTGCCATCATTGTCCAGCACAGTTTATCCTTTCCAATCTCCTGTCAATTTTCCTTCCTTTTATCAGTGAGCATTATCTTCTACTTCCTGCAGACCAACTGATTGCAGACTACGTCTCACAAAATTGTAGCCACGCCTCAACAGAAGCTGCCGCCAGGCCATCGACGGCTAGCTACCACCAAACTTCACCGTTTCCTTCCTTCTCCCATCCACTTGACCCCTTCCTCTCATCCTCAGTTCTTCCAACTGCGGATGGAGGGTTGATGGGCCAGCTCCCTGTGCGATCTACCTATGGCCAGGCGAACTGCTCTCCCTGCTCTTGACCAGTCTGCTCGCCCCGCGGAGAATCCGTCGACACTGACTGCATCGACTTCCCGCCCTCCGGATCTTCGTACATCTGGAGCTCCTACCCCCATCTCGCGAAGGTAGGTGCCGCTTGTCCGTTTCTCCTGTACTGTTCTTGAGTCTCCCTGTCCATTAAGGGAGTCTCATTCGCATTCAGCTTGCCGGGCAACTCGTGTTGTCAAGTTTCTTCGGAGGAGTGGCGATTGCTGACACTGGGGTCCTCACTCATGTTACCATCTAGACTTACCCGCTCTGCTGCTCGGCTTGCAGCTGAGTCTTCGTCAACCAACCCTCCATCTACCTCCGAAGCGCCTCTCACGCCGTCAGAATCTCGAAAACGGAGAGCTCCCTCGCGTCGAGAAAAGGTCTCCAACGAAGCAGACCACATATCACCTCCTCAAAGAGCTAAAAGAGCCAGAGTGGCCGCTCCGAATTCCCGTTCTTCTCAGCGGACGCAGGGAACTTGTCAGACTGCCGCAATGTCCCAGTCAGGGTATGTTCTGAGGATTCTGCCAGCTAAGATAGCATGAGAGGATTGTCATAATTGCCACCATTCTGGAACGATCATCTGACTTGCTGACTGGCCCATTTCAATCAGATCGTCTCGACTGCCAGGTGATGCGTCCAAAACTCGTGCTTCGTCTTCCACCTCGAGACAGCGAGCCAGCCGCGGCAAGAAATCTCAGCAACAAGACCCTGCACCCTCAGATCAGCCTGCTCCTCGCCACCAACGGAGACATGGCAAACGTGGCTCAGACGTGACTATGAAGGAGCCCGATGATGATAATGAAATTGACACTACTCAGGAGGAGGAGGAAGAGGAGGAGGAGGAGGAGGAGCAGGGAACCGATTCCTCGTCCGGCAACAACAACTACAACAATGGACCGTCAGGGTTCTCTGAAGAAGATGATACAGATCCCTTCAGAAGCGGCCTATTTGGATCACGGAGTCCGCTAGGCTTGCATGGCACACTTCGGGCTTTGAGCGGCATGATGTCTGGCATCTCATCTAAACTTCGAGATATTCTTCAGAGTCTACGGATGAAGGATGACCCTTCAATCCAGTTGATTGCCCTCCAGGAACTTTCAGATTTGCTGCTGGTCTCGAATGAGGACACTTTCGCTGGCCATTTCGCTGCAGATGCTTTCGTCAAGGAACTGGTGGCTTTGATGCAACCAGGTGAAACGGGCGACGAGAACCCTGAGATCATGCTTCTTGCTTGTCGCTGTTTGGCGAATATGATGGAGGCCATCCGCGGCTCCGTTGGAAACGTAGTTTATGGAGGAGCGGTGCCGGTCTTATGCCAGAAACTCTTGGATATCCAGTTCATTGACCTTGCTGAACAGGCTCTAAGCGTAAGTTTTACGTTTATAGTCCCTTTTCTTTCTTTTCAGGCTGCAACGTTGCTAACGTCCCTATCAAGACACTGGCCAAGATTTCGGTCGAGTATCCGGCTTCCATCGTCCGTGCAGGTGGGCTCACGGCATGCTTGATGTACCTTGACTTTTTCCCCACGAGCACGCAACGAACAGCTGTGACAACAGCTGCGAATTGCTGCCGTAACCTACCACTTGACACCTTCCCAGTAGTTCGGGAAGTAATGCCTACCTTGCTTAATGTCCTGTCAAGTAATGACCAAAAGGTTGTTGAGCAAGGTTGCATTTGTGTCTCTCGAGTTGTCGAGAGCTTCAAATATAGACCCGAAAAACTTGAGGAGCTCATTGAGCCTGATATGCTCCGGGCCGTGCTTCGATTGCTCTTGCCAGGCACTACTAATCTGATTGGACCCCACATTCATACACAATTTCTACGAGTTCTTTCAATAACTTGCCGGTCAAGCCCACGCCTGTCCGTTGAGCTCCTCAAGATGAATGTCGTCGACACGCTGTACCAGATCCTCACAGGTGTTTCACCTCCGTCTGATGTGGAAAGCAACCCTGTAAAGGTGGACAATGTCCATATTATGCAAGCCTTGATCCATCGGCCTCGGGAACAAGTCTATGAGACGCTGAATGTCATCTGTGAGATTCTTCCCGGCGTTAAACAAAGCGATCTAATTTTCGCCGACGATGATCTGTACACTGCCCTTGATAGTGACGTCTTTGCAGCCTCGAGGTCATCAAAAGCGAAAGAGTTAGCTCAGAAACGGTTGGAACTGCTCAAGGATTGTCAGCTAGAAATGAAGAGATTCGCTGCAATTCTCCTTCCCACACTGACAGAAGCATACTCTAGTACCGTGAACCTGGGTGTCAGGCAGAAAGTTCTCATCGCACAAATGAAAATGCTACAGGACTTGGATGCTACCATAATCGAGGACGCACTCCGGCCTGTACCTTATGCTTCTTTCCTCGCCTCAATTCTCTCACAACAAGACAATCTCTCTTTGGTTGCCCTAGCCTTGCAGTGTGCTCGACTTCTCTTCGATAGGTTGGAAAACATTTACCAATACCAATTCCACCGTGAAGGCGTGATTGCAGAGATTTCAAGACTAGCACAGACCCCTCTGTCGACGACAGCAAAAGCCAAAGAGGACAACAAAATGGATATTGACCAGCCGGAGACAAACTCTGACAACGAGAGAAAAGAAATCCCATCTCATGATGAAATTCGTGACGATATGGATGATGATGAGGGTAGTCAGGATGATGAAGATAACTACAACGATGAGTTTAATGGCGATGAACGAGACGATCTATCTGAATCCGAGAGCTCCTCGTCAAGCGTTGGAGATATGCCGCTGCGCTCTGTTGAAACCGTCGTGCAAGATCTGGTTACTAAGAGCGCCATCGCGTTCATGCGTGCGTATGAAGAGAGCAAGGGCAGCGCGATGCGTGACAAGGCCATGGAAATTCTTGAGAATCTCCGCAATCTCGTGAGGGAGATTAGCAGTAGTTACAAGAGTCGACAATCTTCGCGAGGTCTTGCCCTCTTCAAATATCTGGCCACCTATTTTGACGGCGATGCAGTCGACAGTATTACTAGCGCTGAGCTGCTCAACTCTGGACTTATTGATGCTCTTCTTGATGTCGTTGGACACTCTCAAGGTCCGTATCCCTACAGCGCTGGAAACCTCTTTTCCTGCCATGATCCCCTTACTAACCGTTGCCCCTTGTTTATTCTCTAGATGCCAAGAGAGATTTCTTGGAAGCATTTATTTGTACTGGTTCCGCAAGCGTGGGAACTGTTGACACTACCTCCCCTACACCCTTTGGCACTCTGATCCGTAAACTTCACGACTTGCTTAGCCGAACCGAACATTTTGAAGTGATAACTGTCAACCACGCGCCATTCGAAAACAGAAGTGCAGCGTCGATGCTGTCGAAACAACTGCGACTTCGGTTGGTTGCCGATGAAAAGTCGGATATCCCCCAGCCGTATCGGAACATGATGGTATCCATCCACGCTATCGCTAACTTCAAGACTCTGGACGATTACCTTCGCCCGAGAATTAGCTTATCGGAACGCGCGAGGTCGTCCAGGACTCGAGATTCAGATGTGCCGTCAGGTGCTGGAGAGTCCGCTTCTGGTGGCTCACAAGAGTCGTCATCAGGACGAGCTAGAGCACAGCCAACTGCTAGTGGAGCCAATCGTGGTACGACACTTCCTGAGAGGACGAGACGGCGGGCGACCCCCGGAGATTCTCAGGAAGCTACTCCGCGCACAAGTCGTAGTCGCCGCCATCAACCGCCACCACCCCATGAGGAGAGTGAAGAGTCAGATGCTCCCCTGGAATGTGCTGATGAACGACATCTCTCAGATGACGATGAGCAGGAGGAAGAGGAAGATGAAGATGCGCTAGATGCAATCGTGGATGACTTGGAGGACGACTTGTCCGACGATGGAGTACATGAGGACCCTTCGGCCGTTAACATGGAGGTGGGCTCAGGCGGCAAGGTCACGGCTCGCAAAGAAGACGGGACTCGCGTTGCCACGCCGTCACAGTCAATCCCCTCGCGGCAAGCATCCTCCTCGGCAGCAGGCGATTCAAGTGCTCGAACCTTGGGACAAGCCTTAGCCCTTGCCGGTCGTTCGTTCTCTTCCTACGCTGCGGCGATGGCAGCAATCCCCCAGGACTGGCACCTCGAGTTTGAAATAAATGGAAAGCCTATTTCCAATGACACAACTGTCTACCGTGCGATTCACCAAAGCCGAGCATCACTTGGTGGTTCGCCAACACGCAACGTGTGGGCGACAACACACACTGTCAAATTTAGGCGTGTTGAGGGCCCTCCTCCACCTGAACCATCTACCCTCGCATCTTCTGCTCCAGACGACGACGAAAGTGGGGAAACGATGCCGGAATCCTTACAAAAGAGTCCAATTACGTCCTCTATTCTTCAATTGCTGCGCGTTCTCCATCGACTCAACTCCCAGACTGATTATATACTGGATGCGAGCAAAGATGTTCATGTGACTCCTGAAGCTCTTACTCAGTTTATTAATACGAAACTCACGGCGAAACTTAATAGACAACTCGAAGAGCCGCTGATTGTCGCTAGTAGCTGTTTGCCAAGTTGGAGCGAGGATCTTGCGAAACATTTCCCGTTCCTATTTCCATTTGAAACTCGCCATCTCTTTTTACAGTCGACATGCTTTGGCTATGCACGTGCTATGATGAGATGGCAGGGTAATCAGAATTCAGACGATAGCCGCCGTGATCAACGTCGTGACGACAGACCCGTTGCTCGTCTGCAGAGACAGAAAGTGCGCATCTCCAGAAATAGAATTCTGGATTCAGCCATGAAGGTATTGGAGCTCTATGGAGCTTCTCCCAGCGTGTTGGAGGTAGAATACTTTGAGGAAGTGGGAACGGGTCTGGGACCTACTTTGGAGTTCTACTCCACCGTCTCAAAAGAATTCTCCAAGAAGAAACTCAAGCTCTGGAGAGATTACGACCCTCATAGCGGCGGAGAATACGTGGTCAGCAAGCTCGGTCTATTCCCAGCTCCTATGACCGAGGCGCAGGCAAACCAGGAGAGCGGTAAGAAGCAGCTGCAGTACTTCAAGTACTTAGGCAAGTTTGTTGCTCGCTCGATGTTGGATTCTCGCATTATAGATATTCATTTCAACCCTGCGTTCTTCCGTGTTCGGGACAGCTCCTCGGGAATCACACCCTCTATTGGCACAGTCAAGCAGGTTGATCCCGATCTAGCGAAGTCACTCATGTCTTTGAAGCGTTTCGCAAATGAGTGGGGCGCCCTAAAATCGAATACTTTTTTGTCGGATGCGGAGAAGGAGGAAGCACTGAAGCGCATCAACTCTCAAGTGGAAGACCTGGCACTCGACTTTACCCTGCCAGGGTATCCTCATATTGATCTGATACCGAATGGCTCGAATACTCCTGTTACTGCCGATAAGATCGACCTCTACATACACAGGGTGATTGACATGACGCTGGTCAGTGGGGTGAAGCCACAACTCGAAGCGTTCAGGGCTGGATTCTCGCAGGTGTTTCCATACTCTGCCCTAAAGGCATTTACTGCGGATGAATTGGTTATGCTCTTTGGTCAAATGGAGGAAGACTGGTCTATTGAGAGTATGTTTTCTCTGTCCGTTTGGCTTTGCCGATAGAGTAGGCGCTGACTGTTGGCTCTCGTTTAGCTTTGATGGACTCGATCAAGGCGGATCATGGCTTCAATATGGATAGCAGAACGGTGCGCAACTTGCTCGAGACGATGAGCCAGTTCACACTTCAAGAGCGTCGTGATTTCCTACAGTTTGTCACAGGAAGTCCAAAACTTCCCATTGGAGGTAAGCCATGCATAGATGCTTATTGTATTCAAGAAAAACAAGAGACGCTGAACGGACTCCGGATATAGGTTTCAAGAGTCTCACGCCCATGTTCACTGTTGTCTGCCGTCCCAGCGAGCCACCATACACTTCGGATGACTACCTTCCCAGCGTCATGACCTGTGTCAATTACCTGAAGCTGCCTGATTACTCAAGTGCGGAGATCCTACGGGAGAGGCTTGGCGTAGCGATGCGGGAAGGCCAAGGCGCTTTCCACCTTTCATGAGCAATCGCAGTTATGCTTATAATGTGTCTACATTATCATTCTCTGGCTTTGATCGGGTTGGTCCGGTTCCTGGGATGATTTATTGCTTCTATGTTTTCTTCCTCTTCCAGCAATTTCCATTTCTTGTTTTGCCGGTAAACAAGGTACTGGGTATTGAGGGATCATGGCTCGTGATAAAAGACAGTTATGGTAAATTATCTTATTATACGTTTGTTCTTTCTCGATTTCTGCCTTTGTGGTATTCCTTTCCAGAAATGATGTATCGAGAACCATGAAGTGTTTTGTATGGATTATAATGAGGAGAGTCGATGCTGTTCAAAAAAAAAGTCAAAGTGCAAATGCACATGAGTATGCTTTCTTGTGCTTTAAGAACAGCTTGAGTAAAGGATTTTAGTTCACCCATGCTACAAGAGTTGCAGATTGACAATCCTGTTCGTGTAGGTCATAATTCAAGGAGATGATGACCGAGTCTGTGGTCCATACCACCTGTCGTTGAACAAAGACCATCTGCATGGGACATCATGTATAAGTGATAGAAATTGTAAGTTGCTGCTTGTGTGCCAATGTTAGCACTGAGCATAAAGAGTCTGTTTTCTACTCAAAGCCAGTTGCAAGAGAAATTTCACATTTAAGGCGAAGCATAGATTCAGATGATGGACGTGAGACGCAAGGACGCTAAGCCTGATTGGGATGTTGAGCCTAGGCCTCAAGCTTCTCAAGTGATGCTCTGAACCGACCCACCAGACTCTCAAATAACAAGATCACTGCAGTTCTTTCTGTCGCATTAGCTTCATAACAGACAGATACTATTCTTTCTGTGCTTTCTTGATTCCTTTCATTTCAGTGTAACCATGGCATCCTCTGCCCCCGTTCACGACCCAACCCACCGCAAACGCGAACTGCCCCAGACCGAACTCGAAGCCACCTCACAGCTCAAGCTCGGCGAGTTCCAGAATGTGCCCACGCTATCGCTATCCGAGGCGCGCCTGGTCATCAACAAGGTCCTTGACCTGCGAAGGAAGGGTGATAATAAATTTGAGGAGAGAGAGTGCGTTCATTATTTCCCTGCGCGACTGGAGTTTGAGGGGAGAATACGCCTCGGTGGAGGGAAGTGGGGAGTTGCAAAATGGGCAGGACCCTTTTTACTGATCGATGCGCGGTACCTGTTCTGTTTAGGACGTTGGTCAAAACGTTAGACTATCTCGAGGTTTTTGCGCGGTTTAAGGAGAAGGAGAATATCGAGGCCGTGGAGCGTTTACTCTCGCAGCATACGGAATTGGAAATGTTTGAGAGGTCGCAGCTCGGTACGCCTCTTCCGTTGTCTTCGCTTGCTTTTTTTCTCTTCCATCCTCCCATTTAAAACGATCGAGCAGCCAACTGATGTGCACGATCGAATAGGAAGTCTGTGTTGCGACAATGCCGAGGAAGCAAAGTCCCTAATCCCCAGCATCGCGAACAAAATCTCCGACGAGGCTTTACAGGAGCTCCTCGACGAGTTGACCAAGTTGAGAAATTTCGTCGAGTGAAGCATGTTCATATTCCGCAAGTAAGTCGGATCGAGGGCTGCGTTGTACTCGAAATAGGACTCGTTGAAGTGGTTCTGGACGAATGCCGGGTAAGGATTTACCTCTTCTCTCAGTGTCGCCCTGAAAACGATAGGTTTACCGCGTATTAATGTGCTTACGCCGGCATCACATCTCTCAGAGATCCAAGCGGGGTTGCAATTTTTTTTTTCAAACCATCCCGCGAGGATATATACAAACCATGCATTATTGGCAGTGGCGCAACTGGTTGGTTAGTTGGGAGCATCGTTTATGATCCTAGAAGTTGAAGGGTGGGAGTTTCGTGGCGTTCTTCATCGTGAAATGGATGAGTACTGGAATAGGCGATTTGATTAACCCTCATGGAATAAATTAACATTCAAGATTTGAGATTCTATCGCTATGTCTAGTAAAAGTATATATATATCGATTTGATCCTCGAATACTGATGTAATCCGATGCTCAGGTCAATGTTGATCTTCCAAGCGCCAGCCTACCCTTGCCGAACTCCCTGCAATGTATAACAGTTCCCAGGACGAAGACGAAGAAAATAAAAAAGTCAAATGGCGGACGCCTAATTCTTTTTGAACGCAATTTCCTTTGGAAGCCTAAACGTGGCGCGGAACATTCTCTTACTCGGCGCCACGAGCCTGACGCTCGAGATCTGCAGCTCCAGCTCCTCGTTTCTCCCAGACGGTTGCTCTGAGGTTGACGATTGAGACTCGCCCGTCTTTTCATTACTACCCTCAGCCTTGGTTTCCTCGTCCTCATGTTTGCAATCCTCTGGCCTGAAGGGATATCCGAGCTGTTCAGTGAGCCGCTCGCAGATGTCCTTGATCTCGGCTACGCAGTCGTCTGAATTTGTGGAGAAGCAGTAGACGTGAATCAGAGGAAGTTTGCGGTCGGTGTGAGGTTCAAAGAGGTGCTCTTGACCAGCATACACGCCGATAAACGCCGGAAGGAACTCGATTGCGGTGGCAGGGAGGTTCATGACGTAGTGGTCGAAGGTGCGCGGCGAGGTGTATGTGACGATGGGTTGATTCTTCTTTTGCTTATCTGGCCGCTTCTGTCGTTTATCTGCTTCGGACATTCTGTTTGGGGAACCGGGTCTAGGATCGCGGATCACCTCATCGCCCTGCATTTTCACAGTTTTCGGAGGTCTGGTGTAGAGTTCCTTGGTGGCCCAGGGAATAAAGTCTCGTCCATCCATGTTGAAAGCCTTGACGAACTGGTCAACTTTGTTTCGCACGGCGCCGCGCTTCATCATCTCGTAGCCGTGCGGGTTAATATCGTTGGCCCAAACGAAGACTCGCTTCTTGCCCGCGGGAAGGGCAAAGGGCCCGACGCCCGCCATGACGTCGCAGACCGCTTCCCCTTCCTTGAATATGCCGACGAGACGCTCATGCTCGGTGCTCAGACGTGTGTTCCAGTATACCTTGGAGAAGTCAAAGGCAAATTCGCAACCCTGTTCCTTGTGCACGACGTTCATGTTGCCGTCGCCTGCAAGCACCTCGTACGCAAAGGTGCGGTACTTGCTGTGCAGACCCACCTCTTCAACCTTGTTGATGACGGTGGTGATACTGGCCTGCTTGTCTATCAAGACCTGTCCGATTATATGTCTGTACGGCAGATGCTCATCCCGAAGGTTGAAGTGTGCTACGACAGATGTTAAATTGCAATCCCGGGCCGCTGCAGGACGTGATAGCTCCACTCACCAACATGCCCAACCTGCGAGTATCCAGTGGGTATCTCGATCCCCATGTCTTCTGGGAGTATGGACTGCATGATGTCATCTGCCCGACAGTCAGCAATGCTGATCGTCACCTTTCATTCAAGGCCAGTGAGCACACTCACGATATGTCCAGTGATCGTAATCCAGCTCCAGCAAGTACGGCCTGATATCCACATCTTTGGCTTCGACCAACTGCCGTATGGTAGGTGACCACGTCGATTTGTCTACATTCAGCCATTCAATCAGCATCTCCCGTCTTTGCGCACCTCGTAGAAGGGCGTAAGCATACCATCGACTTTGACCTCCTGCCTCAGCAACACACACTTCCTCTTCAAATCGGCCTCCTTGTCACGGATATCCTGCACGGCTTTTACCGCCATGATTCCCGGCGCATGCATAATATCTTTACTCTTCATCAACTCATTCTTGATGCGCGATATGTTTTTCGACTCGAAAACTGTTGCAGAGGCCAGCGGAAAAGTGGCCTTGAATAGGGAGCGGTCGAGGACGCGCAGGCCTCGGTTCACAGGAGGACGGAGCATGTTTATCTCTGTGGATGTCGTACTCGCTGTGGAGGCAGGTACAGCAGGTCCAGGTGTTGAGGAGGAGGAAGCGTCCATCTAATTGTTTACCATGCCCTCGCAGATACTAGTATGCGATCTGAAAACTTGTGATCCTCGGGTGGGGGGATATTGAGGGGCAGGACGCAGCGCTCGAGGAAGGGATTTAATTCAAGAAGTAAGAGAGTCGCATCAGCGAGTGTATGCGATCACTCGAGCACAAAGAAGCGAAAAGGAGAGAGGGGAAAAATTCAATTCCAAGATCGATCAGTTAGTTCCTTTAACTTTTTCCTTTTTAGTCCAAGCTGTCAAAATTTCAAAAGGGCTTGAGCACGTGACCTTTTCCATGGCGGGAGATCGACCTCTCTCCAAGAAAGAGACGGCAATCTGGTTTGATACAGCCACTTTACAACATATGAACTTCTAGTAATTGAAGGGGGCGGAAAGAAACATGTGTTGAAGCTATGGACGCTGGAGCCAGGTGTTGTTTTCCAAAAGATTTGTTGTTGATCTTGGGGCCGTGAGGGAGAGATCTTGGTCCTCCAGAGAGTCTCCGTCTGTAGTAGGAGGAACAACTGGAATTGAAATTTGTAATGTATAACTATCTTATCTTGATGTAACTATCGTGAATAATTTAAGTGGGTTCAGAAATCCACATGAGTTTATTTTTGGTTCTCTTCTATATGACGACAACGACTCCCCTTACTTGGCTTCAGACTGACCCCAGTATTTCTCCAGATACTGCGCGACGGTGATGGGCTTCACCTGGGGGCACAGACGGTTCAGGAGAGGGTCAAGCACGGTCTCACCAATCTGATCATCACAGAAGATCTTGCTGTATGTGCACTCCATGTGCCGAATCCAGTCTTCGGGCGCCAGCCCCTCGATCTCCTTCTGGAACTGCTCCTTCGTGACCTCCTTGACTCGAAATCTCCGTCCTGTCACCTTCTCCGCAAGCTTCACCACCTCTCCAAACCCCAGCACGTCTCCCGCCATGGGCATCTCCGTCTCCCACCTCTCCAGATCCAGTGCCGCAGCAACAAATCGGCCAATATCCCCAATCTCCGTCATCGTGAGTCTGGGATACGACCCGTCTTCCTTAAGGGGAATCTCCGCCCATCCCTCCGCCACATTAAACAGATACGGACCCTCACGGAACCCCGCGAGGGCCTCCTCCCGTTTCTCCCTTGGCCCAGGACACCCGATCCCTAGGTAATTCATGAACCCACCGCACACGAACCGCGTGGCCTCGAGCCCTCCGGACCTCTCGACTTCGCGCCAGACCTCGATCTTGGCTGCGTCGATGTCGGCTTTGTCGTGCGCGCGGCTGCCGAGCGCCCATTCTGAGGGCGCAAAGCGCTTGACCCCCGCTTCTCTAGCGGCGTGGAGAAGATTGACGTGCGTGGTTACGAAATCCTTGGAGTCCGGGATGAGGATGACGCTGATGACCGTGTGGATGTCGCGCAGGGCGGCGACGAGCGTGCCCTGGTCGTGGTAGTCGACGTAGCGTGTCTCAACGCGTTGGCCGTTCACCACGGAGAAGTTTTCATCGTCAGGAGTGCCGCTGTTCCTCGGCTTGCGGCGGGACAGGATGATGGGCGTGTGCCGTCCGTTTGTGGCGAGGATGGCTTTGACGATCGAACGGCCCAGGGTGGGGGATGAGCCGCCTGCAATGGCTACTTTGACCATGATGGCTACTGGCACCAGGAATTCCTGCTTGCGTTGAAATGAAGAGAAGTCGGATTGACGTGAGATATCGCGAAGTTCTCACCCCAATTAACGGTTCGCTGAAGCCAATTTAAGCGTCTTTCCCCCAGAGTATACTACATGTTACTACGACGTCACCACGACCCTCGTGGTCGTATTCATCAGGTGGCTGAGTCAACTGCATACCAAAATGGCGCGGGGGGCTTCGTTCTCGAGGATGTCCATCATCAAGCTATGAAGCAACCAATGCTCGTCCTCATCTCGGGATTGTCCTCGGCGCAACAACTCGACAATAATCAATGCGCGATGCTCGAAACGCGAAAAGAACGCGATATCATCTGACTTGCCTTGGATCCGCCCACAAATCTGTTTCGTATTTTACTTAGACGGGCGAACATGAAGCTGACCAAAAAACCATCCATCTCCACCTTGTTCTTGGCCACCCTTTTTCAGGCAGAAAATGTCCTTCAGGTCAGACGGCTTGTCACGAAACCCGAACAAAGAACCCACATCGGGTCCCTCCGAAGTAATTTCGTTGACACGAGGAATAATGACTCACAATCACCGGCCAAAGGACCAATCCTTCATGCCCAGTCAGTCAGTCACCGAAAACATCGTCATGAGCCCTCACAATTCCACCCAGCGTCCTTCGGACCGCCACAAGCAAAACCACAGTTCAAACCACAGACATGCCAAGTTGACATTTCCTCACATTGAGACTTGCCCTACACCGAGTCCTCTCTGAATCTGTGGCGTAGTAAGGCGCCTTGTGGATTCATGTGGGAGACACTCTAACCGCAGCAGTCTTCTCTGCATCAACCTTGGGTTACTGCCCGGGCACTGCAAGAAGAGGCTAAAAGTAAAGGCATGAAGCGAGACATTTTACACACCACTGACCGGCCTGGCTGTTGTAGTTTGGCGGGCTACCGGAGCTCCAAGTGCTTCTCCCCTTCTGCGTTGCTGGTATTTAAGTTCATAGTCTGACATCAGAAGAGGAGGCATGATTGGACTATGGCCTCTTAGCAGACCAAACCCCAGTTTTGTCATATTCTTTTTTCCGAGTTTTGGGTTGTTCCAAGCTTCAACGCTTGAGCCTCTGCTAACCCTCCACCAGCCGTATATTCACGGACTGTCACATCCATGAAGCGACTGAGCATGACATGGTAATTTTTAGGAGGCAGAGCTCATTGAAAGGACCTGTAGAACGCGCAACAGCTATTCGGGCTCCTTCTTGATCTCGACATCTTTGGCCGGGGCGATCGAGGAGTATGTAGTACTATGAAGTACGCCTAAGTAACACCGACGCGAGAGTGGCAAAGTCTGATTTGCGCAATCGCATCAGTGCAATCGGCAGCAGTGGCGGCGCCTTGGAGAAGGAAAGGGGGATCGTATTTCCATGTCTGTCACCTTGCCGAGCTCATCAACTTGCACACGCTCAATGTTGCCCGGGATGGCACGAGACGGATGACGTAATCAGATTGTCGACACCGGGCGCGGCGACACTCTATTCCGGACTACCTCATGTAGGACGGATGATGAACTGAATTGGAGGAACTACCTAGGCGCTAGTCTCTTGTTGCAGTGCTTGCAGTTCGAAATGTTATATCGCCTCTTCTTGCCGTTTCCCTTGTCATCTTGCTTTGTAGTAGATTCCATGGCACTATTTGCAGAATTCGGTTGCTGTGATGGTTGTTGCTGTCTTCGGTTCTTCCTAGGCGCTCTTCTAGCGAGTTGATTCTGGAACTCAGTTAGTGGTAGATTTTTAATCTCCCCTTGTCCAGTAGAATAGAATTCGTCCAATTTGGATTTGACAAACGCGGATTGATGATCTCCAAGCAGAATAATGAAGAGATCATGAATCACATCATCCAGGGAGGTGGCCAGATCTCTGTAACGCGCCTCAAGTCTCTTGAAGATTCGTAGAAAAGTATGGAAGTCATCTTTCTTAATAGAGAGCCTGATCATTTCCCGGAGTGTTTGGAGACGTTCCTCTGACAGGGAAATCGCGTATTCTGCACAGAGTTGTGTCCAGAGATTTGCCGCCTTCTTCTTATCCAAATCGTGAGTTGTCTGGCGTAAATTTTTCGTAAGCGATTGGAACATTCTTGAATGGATGAGATTATTCCGGATGTGCCACTTTCCAGCTTCGAGATCACTAAGATCCTCCGGGGGTTCAATCTGATTCTTCAAAAGGATATCCACTGCGTCGATAATTTCGGCGTCTCCAAGGATTGACGTTCTCCATGCTGAAAAGTTGGTGCCATTGAATCGGAGCACTGGCTTGATTTCGAGCTTGTCTTTGAGGTCTTTGCGGTAGCTGCTCAATTCCCGTTCCCGTTCACGTTTATCGTCTATTGCTGACGTTGCTGGCATGGAAGCTAACGTCTTAATGGCCTCCAGCAGTTCGGCTATGTCGCTTCGGGTGAAGAGCTGCTTCCCTTCGTAGGCCTCGAGTTCCATTTCCCCTTTGGGAGCTGGTGAGGTAGACTCTGTAGTTTCCATAGTCAGGGTTGCCTCTGCTAGTCCTGCTAGGGTTTTGGCGTTTTCCTCGTGGTTCTGACATCGTGAAATTTGCGATATAAACGCGTTGAACCCGTCAATTGGGTATGTAAATTCGCGGTATTGGCGTCTTGTAGACTGCTCAAAATCCATCAAATTGCAAGGGTATTTTTGACTTTCCATTTCGTGCCGTAGCCGTAATAATCCTTGCAGGTAAGGATCCTTCGTAATAGCAAGTTCTGAACGCAGCAACGTTTGAAGAGTTCGATAGTGGTAATGACTTCGATAAACCAAACGTCGTCAAGGGCTCATGATCTGTAGGAATGATGATGAACTGAATTGGAAAAATTACCTAGGCGCTATTTATAGCCGCTGATGGGCCTGGATGAAGCTAGACTACAAATGGAAAGGTTTGGTGGTAAACGCCCTAATGCAGGATGGTGCACACTAGAATGCAGGGGCGACTCAGCATGAAAGAGATCCAAATAGTGCAGTCACACTTCTGCCCAAAAACCGTGCCATCAACCGTGCCGCCAACAATATCGCTGCCAAGGGCTGCGGCATGTACGCTCCAAGTCAGGACAACAACCTTTGAGAGAGACGAGGAGGGTCACAGTCTCTTTTCCACGATGGTCATGCCAAGTTATGCACCTAGTCTCGATCTCTTGGAAGTTTTATTTTTTTTTTACTTCATGCATTACTATTAGTGTTCCCTCACAGTTGTGATCTCTCGGAGTAACTATTAATGATTCAAACTTCTCACTAATCGACCTCCCTCTTATGCAAGCGTGATGCAACAGATGTAAGCGACTAGGGTCTTGATGGGTATCCGAAGTCTATGGTGTATTCGTATCTCAATCCGCCAGAACAATCTTCAGCATTCTCCCAAAGCTATCCCGAAGTTTCAACAGCTCTTTAATCTCCGGTTTAACAGGCTCGCCCGCACTGCCTCTCAAATGTTCTCTCCGCTTCGCTCTCCTCCTCCTTTCTGCCGTGAGCGGATCGAGCTCGTCGTCGGTGCTATCCTCATCAGATGGATCAGACGCCGCGTCACTGATCGCCAAGTCCTCTAGATCCGCCTCGTCCAGGCCAAAATCGCTGCCCCGGAATGTCGCGCTGCCAGGTGCACTCTCAGTCCGGGCGCTGGCGCCCTCCGCGGCCATCTTCTGCCTCGTCTTGTCGTGATGCCATTTTTTCCTGTCTGCATGCCACTTGATCAGCGCATCGATTTCCTTGATGGCGAGATCCTTATCGATCTGACCCGACGCAACGGCCTCCTGGAACAGTGCGTTCATGTCCAGTTTGCCCCCGCTCGCTGGTCCGTTCCGCAAGAAATTGAGGATATCTTCCAACCAGCCCATGAGGGCGTCGAACAGACCATTGTCGTGGATATGCACTTCATGGACGAATTTGTAGAATTTTTCTTGGTGGCGGGTACAAAGGTCGATGAAGGACTGGACTGTTTTGTTCGGATCAGAGGAAGCATCCTGACGCTGAGCCTGCTCGATGACGGCGATGGCATCATCAGCGAAAGCAGCAAAGTCTGTAATGCTGTTATACACATTTGCGGACTTGTAGACGCGCACTAGGGGTTCGTAGAAGATTGTGAACAAATCTCGAAAGAGTTGAAGCGTCACGGGCTAAATTGAGTTAGCATCGGACCTGTCGCTGGTATGCTTCAACCGCAGAGAGGCACTGAATTACCTCCTCGATGATGCTCAGCATCATGGCCTTGTCCCTCTGTCTGGTGAACAATTTCAATAACTGCTTCATGTACGCAAACCACTGCGCCCCTTCCAACAGGTCCGCGTCCGTCTAGATGAACGCAACGTTAGTTGCTGGCCACAGACCGTTTCAAGTGAAAGATTTTGACAATCCACTCACGCTTTCCATCGCAGCAACCCACGCCACATATGAATTAAAGACCTTCTCAATTTGCTTCACTTCCAGCTCTTTCCCAAACAGATCAGATCTTAAAATGGCGACGACAATATCCACGTCGTCCTCCTTAGCCTCACTCCTAATCTCGTTCTTCACATCCTCACTCGCCTCGGTAAACGCCCGCATCTTCTCGACCATATCTGGGTCTCCAATCTTAGCTGCGACGCTAGATATCGACTTTTCAAGGGCCTTGATGCTATCATGGATGGCCATAGAAAAGATGCGTTGTAGTAGAGATCGCGCACCGAATGGCTGTGCAAGGAAAAGGTCTAGAACGCCAGACATGACAGCTGCGGGGTTGGCTATCCTGATGATGTTTTTCAGGAGAGTATACGGTACTAGTGAATGTATCCTCTTTGCCTGCGCAAACAGCTCCGGGGAGTTGTCCTCGGCGAGGAAGAGATGGTATAGAGTTGCAGCAACCCTATAAAGTAAGCAAGTTAAACGCCTTCCCCAAAGAGTGGACAAACATACTCAATGCGTAGCCACTCGGCCAGTTTCTGATATTGTGGACTCAACTCCGCAACCGACTGCTTCTCCCGGATCTCTCTGAATAGCTTGCTCAACCCGTCTGTCAACGTCAGCCTCAGTTGCAGATGGTCCACGAAGGCATATACTACGTACTCCTCTCAACTATGTCCTGCCTGAACTTCTCCATGTAAACATCCAGCTCTCGTGCTCTCTTCCGAGCGATCTCATAAAACTGTCTCTGTTCCTCGATACGCTTCGCGTCGAGAGCCTTTCGCCGCTCGATATCAACCATCTCCTCTTCGTTCAGTTCGACCGGGTTTGCGGTCAAAAACTCTTCCATTGCTTTTGAACTTGCAATTCGTTCGTCCTGCAGTAGGGTCCGCAAAAATGCACGGAGGGAAACTCGCTGCTCCTCTCTATACAGAGTGACAGTCTCGACTTTTGACTCAGTAGATGTCCTTGGTGAACGAGATTCTTTCTGTGATCGGTTCGAAGCGCGTGAGGAGGGACGGACTATATTTGGAACGACGAGATTGCGCATTGAGGGACCGTTGTTTTCTTCTGCAAGCTGCTGGTCTTGCGAAGAAATCGAGGACGCAGAAACTGCATCATCTCCATCCTCATCATCCCCCGCATTAATCCAACTCGAGGAGGTGGTCGAGCTCTTGTTCTTTCTCGGTAGGGACGGGAGAACTTTCCCGGGCAGTTCAGTTCGTAGCCGCTTGTGCAATTTAGCAAAGTCACCAAAGCGACGGCCAACGTAGATATCGGGCTGGCCCTGTCGTCTCACGCGAAGCAAGAATTCCTTGACCAAATCAACATTGCCCTAAAATTTCTGAGAATTCAAACGGGAAAAGACATACTGCATGCTGGTGATATCGGACGTGCCTTCTCACCAAAGTCGTCCGCACTCCCCCAACATTGACATCCCAGGAGTTGATCATATTACCCTCTGGCACATTGACGAGCAAGCCCTGCTCGTTCGCACCGCGATCAACCACCTCCATCGCTGAAAACCGTATCCTCTCCTCATATCCACTGGCAGTCGGGATGCCCGAAATCATCATCAACTCCACAACTTTCTCGCACTTCTTCGCCAACTTGCGTCTCTTCGTCTCCTCATGTCGATCCTCCGAGGATGAAATATGTTTGCTTGCAAACGACTCGAGAAAGACCTGCAACTTGTCCTGCCAAAACTCCTTTTCACGCGCCTGGTCGAGAAAGGGGAACTTGCGTACGTGGTGAACGAAGATGAAGCGCAGAATGGGCAAGTCAGAATCGATTGGGGAGACTTCGCCGAATTCGGACTTGAAGGGTGCGCCAAATCGTCGTAGGGCAGTGGGGGAGTTGAGTTCTGCGATTTCGGCCCGCACTTGGAGGGAGATGAGCTCGCGTTTCAAGTCTGCCCCGTCAAGAAGAGAAGGCTGTTAGCATATAAGCTGAGCTCATTGGTGAGTTTGGTGGTGGAGATGGGGCCGTACAATGCTCCTGCTTCCCCGTCAGGAGGAGCTGGGACGGAGTAGCCGCAGCGGGAGCGGCAACAGGCCCATTGCCTTGTTCAGTCGTCGCACTGCTGGCATCCTCGGTGTTCGGGCCATTAACCATTTTTCTGTAGTATTGAGTCCGTAAAAACGAGAGCGCGTCCAACGCTGGGTGGTCAGAACTAGGAGAGCAGGATGCCGGATTTGAGTTCTAGCAAGAACAACCAGGGAGCATTAGCACCAAAGTACAGCTCTTTGTAAGGAAGCAAGTACGAGTAGCAACCTGAAGTGAAGAGAAGAGTCTCCTTTTACTTCACTGTTGACTCTCCTGTGGGCGTTTGGCAATCAAATCAGTTTCGGGTGTTCAGTGACGATCAAGGAGGCTTGAAGCTACAGGGGCATCAGCGGTCTGGACCCCGACTGTCGAGTAGCCTACTTAGTACGTTGGCAGAGTGGAAGAACATGAAAAGGGAAAAAGGGTTGACGATGAAAAAAAAGGAAAAGAACCAGTCTAGAATTAATAGTGAGAAGAAGATCGTGGGGCCGCAAGGGGAGGGCGTCCGGCTTGAGTCTTGAAAGATGACCTGGAAAACTTTCGTCGTCTGCTGCCCAGTCCGGATGATGACGTTGTCCCAGGCTGCTTGCTCGACTAGTCGTTGCTTCTATCTATTAATTACATCGCACTACTCGTAAACTTAGTAGTAGTCTAGTACAGTAGTATTCTTCTCTCTTCTGGCCGAAAAATGTAGTACAATCTCCACACGAGAACACCCTGGCGACCAGAGAGAGACACAGAGAGAGAGAGAGAGGAACATGTTGAGAGGAGACTGAGAAAACTAATCACAGGGAAAATCCGCCGTGGGTGTGAGCGGCCGTTGCCCGCCTGGCTGTAAAACAGTGTTCCCAGAACGCGAGTCGGTTCCTCCTTTAAAGCCTGAACCCTCGGGGAAAAACAAAAACCCACCCACCCAGCCACACCCCGAGTCGGCACGCAGCTCGCCCTACGGAGAACAAGGAAAATTCTAGAGCAGAGTCGCGTTTGCGTGTCCAGAACCGCTCATCCAGAAGCTTGTCGCCACACCTCTGATTTGCCCTGCTATTTATATCCGCTTCACCAGCCTCAATATCAACACCATCTTGCGAGCTGCTTTGCAACCCCTTCCGAGAGAAACAGATTCGCGCAGCCCTCACCGGGCAGAAACTACAAGAGCGGGGTGGGCAAATTCAGTCCGAAAAGAATTTTGGTTTTAGTAGTTTTTTCGCTAGGAACCGCCCTGCGCCTTGGCAAGCCTCGTCGCCCTTCGCATCCGGCTTGCTCGGCATCCACTTGGCGCTCGGTCGGACGCAGAAGAGTATCAACGCTCAGCTGGTGAACGAGGGAAAAGCGCCCCACTCGACTCCGATATTGGGCGGGTAAGGTTGCACTGCGGGGCTCACGCAAGCAAAAAGCCTGGGAATAAGTGGCTCGTCGGCATGCCTTTACACCTTTTTTCTTCTCATGTGGCTTAACAGGCAACGGATCATGCAGGGAGTATGGGCGTTCTCCGTACATGGCTGGCAATATTGTCGTACAAGTAGACCCTAGGAACGTTGAGAGAAACGTGTCCCTGGCCAAAAGTGATGAACTCCGACGTTCAAGTCGCCATTGTAGGGTAGGCCGACAGCTGTAAGAGCCTACCTTGGCACCACTGACGCGCAAGTCTTTATTCCTCGATCGGGAAGACATCTGGTGATGGCCCTTTTCGTTCGGCAAGTCTGCCGGATCATTCTGCAATCCACCACATGTGACTGATGCTGATGACTGTGTGTGATATGCGGAAAGATGCATGGTATTGTACGCTTGCCGGATAATGCCAAGCTAAGAAACAAACGGGGGCATGAGACAGGGCATAATGCGCAATCTCAGCTCGGGTCATTCAACTGAATTGGGGAAGCCATTCAAGATTCCCCCCCGGCCAGGCTGCTCCACAGGTAATCATGCAATTGGTCACCAAAAAAAAAAAAATCTTTTATCTTTGATACCGATACTCGATTTTCGGCCTAGACGAGCACCGGCTCATCAGATTGCCACCAACATTATCACATTCTAGTACCAGCAAGCAATCCACGACACCGAACTGGCCTACCAATGCCAGCTCCGCTGCCAGCATGGCCAAGACAATAGAAAAGACATCATAATCTAAACCAGCTGGCCCACAATTCATATCTCCCAGTGAACTCCAACCCAATGCACATGCACGGGATCCCTCCTCATGTGCTGATAATCAAACAAGCGAAACCTAGTGATGTGTACGAGGCACGAGTGTGCACTCAATCCCTGCATCCTGTAGCACGCTCCTGACGTCCACGAATCGAAGAGGGTGCTGCAAAATGCTGTCAATGCCAGCCCCCAACGCTTCGTCGCGGATTTCCCGCGGGCACAATGAGAAATGTGCCGCAATGACCGATGGCCTTTGGCTCTCTTCCTGCTGGCCCTCACTGTCGTAGCCCTTTGGGGTTGTGTTGGCCCGCTGAGCGTGTTCAAACTCGCGAATCCCCCGGGCCAGAGACAGTACGTCCTGCAGAGGGACAGTAAAGTCTACACTGGACATGTTAGTACATGGTTTTTGCGTCGTGAGACAGGATTAGTATCGGGCAGTGTACCCGTCAATACCACACGAAACTTCCTCCTGTCGGGCCCTGTGGCGGACTTGAACGCCTCCAGTGCATCCGTCACGTTGGATACCCCTGTGTATGTGCATTTGAATTTCTTCATGAATCTCTGCAACAGCTTCATGTTGATCTCATTTTGGGATACCAGTAATACAGCAGGAAGGCCATTTTCTTTCCGAGATGATGTGGTTTCTGGGCTAGAAAACGTTGCTCCGTTCCCTAACAGAGACTGAGACTCCTCTACTGATGAGAGGCCACGTTCCATTTTTATTCAACGTCGTGCAACAGCGAATTGGTTCATGGACATCTCCTGAAGGAGTTGTCCCTGGGGGTTGAGATGCGATGAAGCTGGGTTTGGCGATCGTTTAGCGGGCCCTAGAAGTATGGATTCTGCATCAAGGAACAAAGCTCGACAGTTCTCAGCGGATACAAAATCAACGTCATCTGCATGTAGAGTCTATAAAAAAAAATACAAAACTGCAGTGTCAACTTGTACGTGTCGAGAATCGAGTTCTCCCCCAGACGGCTGAGAGCACAATTCACGGGCCGACTATTCATCCGACAGGTTGGGTCGATCTTTAGACCAGGTCGAGGTCGCAAACGGCGCAATGATTTCAAATACGTAGAAGCATGTCCCGACAGGTTACAAGTGCAGTAAAAGAGATGATATTTTGGTTTGTATCATTTCGGCTCAGTTCATGGTGGCTGAGATGGGAGATGTTGGATAGTAGCCGAGAGAAATCTAACAGAAGTGAAAATGAAACAGACAACAGTGAATGAAATCTCTGGATGATAACTTACAATGGTGCGTCACATCATCGATAGCCATCATTTGATTCACCTAAACCTGCATCTGGACAGAAACACAAAGGGCCTACCTGTTTGGTTTTGAGGCCAACGACAACTCGAAGCAAACCCGCTCCTTTCCCTGAAAAAGAAAAAAAATATTTCCTTTATCCACTGACCACGATAAGCAACCCTGTCGTCCACATACATCATGCTGTTGGTAAAAATCAATTAGAATCATCCGTATCATCATCCGCCTGGCCCACGCTCGTCCAATTCACCGTCCTGTCATGCTCATCGGAATGGTCATCGTCGAGATGAGAGACTCCATCGACTTCCGCACCGTTCATCTGCTCATGACTGCCTTCTATATTACTGTCTTCCCCATTAGAGGCATCCAAACCGCTATCTCGCCTTAAACTCGCATGCATGATACCAGGGAAAATCCGCTGCTCAAGATAAATCGTCGGGGACGAGCTTGTCGTGCTGGACCGCACGGGACGGGTTTGACTGGTAATGACAGACGCAGTCCATGGCTGTCCAGCTGCTTCCTGGCCCCCTTGGACAGGCGGCATGGCGGCAATACTCACTGGTGAACTGACGAGGCTCTGAGAATACAAATCAGAGCCAGAAAGCGAGGTGGCTTGGCGAGAGGCGGTTTGCGATGCAGTTGCCGCTATACTCACGGGTTCGCCGTCATGAGCTGGGGGCAAAGATATACCTGTTGTATTAGTCTTTCCTGATAGGGCAGGGGATGCAGCAGAGTACTGCTTGGACGTAGGTTGTGTCCTCGAGAACGTACTCGGAGGCTGCTGAGCACCGTACGATGCATACTTTTCGATGCTGTAAAAAGCGGTCATGTCAGTCTCTTTCCTTTGGTCTCCATGAAATGGAATGCAACTTACAGGCTAAGTTCTCCGATCAACGTCTCGTGTCTAAACGCCTCTCGAATATCCGGAACATTACTCTTGCTCATGTTATTGCCTTCCACTCCAGGAAGATGACATTTAGGCCCAAGCCATCGGTGCTTCAACTGCAATTCAAAACCCGACTGGTCAACCGAGTGCTTCGCAAGCTCGCACATATCCACCGCATTCAACCTGTAGATCTGCGCAGCGACCGCGTACTCTTCAATGAGTGGTTCTCTGGTAAAAGCAAACTGAAGAGGATCATCTGTCGACAACGAAACATTGAGCCCCTTGCGGAAGAAGTTGGCAAACGGATTCTTGTCGTACGTGAGGAAAAGAGCGTTGTTACTGAGGGGAGACATTGCAATGCCGATCTGGTCAAGATAAAACAGATACTGCAGCAGGGGAACTTTGCGAAGGAGGATACCATGACTAATGCTATGACAGCAAAGGAACGCAGAAGCAAGATGGTCCGGGTCGCCTGCTTCACCGCAATGTGGTCGTAAGACGAAAGTGTTGAACCCACGCTGCTTGCGCCATGCGTTCAACGAAGCCATGTTGGCAAACATAAAGTAAATCCAGTAACTGTAGGGTGGGTTCTGTTTGGTATTCCATTCCTTGGGGATGGGAAACTTCCGATACAGGCGCCGTTCCGCTTTGCTCTCGTCGTCAACACTATCAAATCCAACAACGCGCTGCAGGAATATGTGGAGTTTGGGGTGGCTTGATGGATCGCGCGTCACTTCGAACAGTGGTTCAAAAACGTTTCTAATAATGTCCTCGAAATTCTCCACTTGGCCATTGGATTTGTACACGTCGTACAACCGGGGAACTTGGATGAGCCAGCGAATATTCGGGGAGAACAACTTATTGTCCACAACCCACGCAGCCAGCTTGTCCCACTCATGTATCGAGCGCCCGTATATGGAGATACGCCACTCGGCCATTTGGTACTTGCTCGACTCCAGGTCTGCTATTACTTCCTTGGTAATCTCAGCAAGATACCGCCCGTTGATGTAGTTGTCAGTCTTGAGGAAAATTTCACGCAATCGAGACTCGCCAACGGGGTTGTACTTGAGGTTGAACTTGTCAAATCTATGGAAGGTATCTGTGTGTGCGTGCATGTCGAGGGTATCGATACTCAAGTCATAGGCAGTGAGATTGATACTTTCAAACACCTCCCGCAGCGTTAGATGCTTTCCATCTCGGTAGAGGACCACTTCGTCGGGTGACTTCTTCATCTTGCTCTTAATGAAACGCAGCAGATGTTTCTGGTTCATGCAAGCCGAGTGGTGAACGTGGGTATCGACTTTCCGAACATTGTAAAAGTCTCTGTGCGGAACTTTCTTACTATCTGCAATCTCTTGATATTCGTTCAACAACACATGAAGCTGAAACTTTCCTTCTAGATACGACAGCCGCTTAAATGCAAAGGATTTGGCAGGACCATCGGTCGAAACATCGAGAATTGCATCTAGGTCGACATAAAAGTCTCTGAGGGAGGGTATTTGGACGATTGGTTGGTTTAGTTCACACGCTTCCTCAGTCTCGTAAACTTGGTATACGCTGCTGTGGTCTAGTCTGTATGTCATTGGCGATGGCCCAGGAGGAGGCGGGACTTCATTTATGTCGAAATCTTCTCCGATATTTTCGCCGAGTTTACGGCGTTTCTTTGCCGTGGATGGAGGAATTTTTTCACCCTCTGCTTGACCGGCACCAGAGCCGGACTTGTTCGACGAAGGCATCACCAAACTGTTGGACATACTTCCGGTCCCTTGACTGTACTCTGCATCCCAAGCTGGCTCGGGAGGAGGGGGGTAAATGACCCAACTCGGGTCATCTTTGGGGTTGTCACCCTGTCGCTGCAGAGAAAGCCGGATATACTTGTGACGGATGTCCAAGAGTTTCTGAATCTTGCTACAGATGATGTGCAATTCGGCCGTGATCGCGTCGTCGTTCGCTGTAAATCCTGGGAGTCCTTGGCCAATCCCAATACTACCTCCCGATGCACTGTGTATGCCCTCCGACGATAGGACATGTGGTCTACTCTCGTGAGGCAAACCAGGATGAAACGCCTGACTTCTTGCAGACCTATCGGCCGCCGCGATGCTCTCGCTCCGGGGGAATCGCGCGCTCGCTGGGGTTCCTCCAACCGGGTGAGTCGTAGGCAGCGCACCTGGTGGGTGATGGCCGAGAGCGCTCATCCGGGACGCCGTGCTTGCTGTTCGCGAGGGAGCCTCCGTCTCAGAGACGCCTGCGAAGTTGTTGGATGTGACGGAACGGGCATCGAGGTTTGGGCTGAGTGGCGCTTCGTCATCAGCGCTTCTCGACGCACGCTGGAGCCTCTGGTAGAACAGCTTGGCCTCGGCGTGACTCATGGATTTCTCGTAGGCATAATCGTAGGTTGCGGTACGACGTTGCTTGTCTCGAGGGAGAAGGGGGATCTGACCCCTGTCTCTGTCACCCTCACCGTCCGGTGTTGTCGACCGGGACTTGGGTCTGTCCATGGTTTCACCGTCTAACTGGAGCACCGAAAGAGACTCCAGGGATTCGTGGAGATCAAAGAGGGCATCAGGATCGTCTGACGGATGACTGCTTGCTGCCCAATCAGAAATCTTCCAGTGATCGTGCAGGCGTTTGGGTTCCGCCATTAAATGGGCAATCGACAGCCCGGAGAGAGATGAGGTCCTGTGAGCTAAAAAGATGACTCGACAAAACGGGGTCAGTTCAAGTTGAATCAGGCAAGATATTTGATAAACAGAGAAAAGAACAACTCCGTCGAGATGACAGCGACTCAACAGTACAGACTTTGCAGTGGAGCACTGCTTCGAATGGAGGCCTCCTCACCCGTTTCGGTGCTCTCCAGGCACAGACTGTCGGAGAATGCCGTTGGAAGGCGGCGAGTACAGCACTCCTGTGTTGGGGTCGCACAAGTGGAACGAGCTAACAAGCAGCAAGCTGGGAGGATGGCACCTTGTCTCAAGCAGAAGATCAAGGAGCAGACAATGACAAACAATGCTGTTACAAGTACATTATCCTCACTGAGCAGGCTCGACTCATCAGCTCCCCTCTCGCTCTTCTTACTCGCAGGCGCTGTTGAAGGGATGGTTCGAAGACTTTGGACAGCTCTCCGCTGCCAGCACCTGATCGTTGTCAAATTCTTGCCACTGCTGCATGCCACACAGCGGGACCGCTGGCTGGTAGCCTGGTACCGACTAGTACAAAAGTGGCCCTAAGTGGACCCTGCGGTGGGCAGGTACCCTCTGGTACCCCTCCGATTGCACGCTTGGCATCCACCGCTGGCCCAAGCCACCTTGGACAGCAACAAATCTTCACGCAGTCTGTTTGACACAGTTTCCATTAGCACCATTTTGCAAGATCTGTTTTTTTTTTCCTCCTGAGATTGCTCTGAGGTTGAAAGCTCAGGCCGCCCGCTTAAACTCTTTATTATATTCGGTGGTATCTCGAACTCAACTACTACTATGTAGTAGCACGAGGCTGGTAGGTAATGATGCCCCCCCAGGTCACCGCAAAGATCCCGCGTGGATGACCACGATCAGTGGTCCAGAGCCTACTACTTTTCTTTTCTCAGGCTAAAAAGTCTTTCATGACAGTCCAAAATTGCAAGGAAAAATTGCTGACAAATGAATAATGGATGGACCACAAAGTAGTTACTTTTGTGGCCAAACTCGCTCCAGAGAACGCGAGCTTCAGCGCTCTGATCCCGCTTTCTATCTTCGTGTTGGTCATGTTCCTTTGAATATTCATCTCAGACTGCCAGTTCTGAATCCATTCCCCAGCCTCTGCAAACCTTATTTTGGCCTGAGACATGGTGAGAACTGGCAGTTACTCTCTACATCCTCAACCAACTGCATATTGCTATTTTATTTCGTCAACTATACAATGTGCAGGCTGATGCAGCTACCATGCAAGCACTGCATTGTTGAGAGACTCTGATGGATATAAGCCCCTACACATAAACTTAGCTGAGAAGTCCCTCTCCTACTTCCTGTTGAACAGTTCATCATACCAGTTATCAGGGTATGATGTGCAGGGAAGCACAGAACTCACCCTCAGGCTTTGTAGCTCCAAAGTAGGTTACCAGATACTCGAGAAGTGACAGCGCTAACATCTTGATAGAAGTGAACAAAGACTCGTTAACAAAAGGAAAATTCCAACAAAAAGTGAGAGATAGAGGGAGAGAGAGAGAGGTGACTCACATGTGATTCAGACTCCTTCGATGTGAAATCTTCTCCGGGTTGACCCTTGCAAGTTATCCTTCATGGCCGTGATTGGCCTTCTCGGAACTTACCCATGGTGTTTCTGAAAATGACAGGGAAAAGATCGTCGTCAGTTCCTAGGACGTCCAGTGGCGTTGAAGAGGCCTGTTTCTCCTTCAGCTGTTCTACGTGTGCGCGAGAGGGATGCGGCGAAAGATGATCCGCATCTTCTGCCCAAGCAAAGGAGTACTAGTAGGCTCATTTTCTGAATGAAAGTTGCTGCTATCGCCCCTTATGGAGATTGGCAGTCTCTGGCAAAAGTACCAGTACGGAGTAGGGAGGTGTGAATCATGAGACGGACGAGACAAATTCATCTCCTCAACTCTTTTTACACTCAATCTCAGACTGTATCTACCGTTCTCAATCTCTTTTCTGAGATTTGACACTTGCGTTGAAGTTCAACTTCCTGCAGTCCGCGCCAAGCTTTTTCGGCCCTGACGTCGTTCTTTTCGACATGTCGTCACTTGCCGAAGGAAGACCCTGAAACTTCATATCCCGCGACTAAGCAATGCCGGGCCGTTTCATCTTCTTCTGACATTTCGACGAATAAAGTATCCTGCAGGAACAAGAAAACCGAGGAAGCTTATCTCAGGAAGGCGTCAATCGGCTTCGCTTGGCAGGGTTGTGGATTTTCACTATGGTATGGCCTGCATGATCTGCATCAATCGTGGGTCGATTTTGTGGGGGAGGGGCAGGTCTTGGTCAAATAGCATGCCTTGTCATGGCTTCTGCATCCTCAAATCCTTGATAGGATTCTCACGATGGAGGTTTCGTCAGGCACAGAAGATGAAGAACCCTGGTTGCTTGAACTACCGTGCGCTGTAGGTTGCGAGAAGCCGAGGATTACCTACTACCTTCACCTCGTAATGTCAACGAAGGCGGAATTCTTCTTGGAAATTGCAGGATGCAATCCTGACTATATAAGGCGTGAACCGCCTGGTATACGTGCTTTGAAGAGAACGAGCTTGTTCGTTTCTTTCTCTCGCTTCCTGATACTTCTGCATTCATTAAACTCATTTTTGTCCAGTTTTGGTTAGCTGCGGGCGGTTATCGAAGAGCATGATAGCTCTGTCTGTCATGAAGCAGCTTGCCTTTTTCTTAGCTGGTCTACGGCTCGCAGCAGGCCTGCCCCAGCACCAGCATCCAACTTTTTCAATCCCATTACCACCAACCAACACCTCGCTTCCAACCCCGACCTCTGCCCCGACTGGCTCGGCTCCAGAGGGATGCAAGCTGCTCAATACTGACCCCGAATGGCCTCCTCATGAGGTCTGGACATCCGCTCTTCCTGGGGTACAACTCGGGAATGATACAAACGACGCCAACAGACCAGATTATATCCTTGCCGTCGAGGATGTTGCCGCTGTCCAGGCAGCAGTCAAGTTCGCCGCTGAGCATAATATCCGCTTGACCGTCTCCAGCAGTGGACATGACTTTCTCGGAAGGTAAATGGTTGATTTCAAAACGACGACTGCAAAATATGAAGTTGACAATCCTAGGAACGATGCTCCATCAGGTCTAGGCTTGGATCTCTCCCATCTACGTGGGCTGAAAGTCCTCGAGTCATTCACCCCGTCCGAGTCTGGCGCAGAGAGCCCTACCGATGATGGGAACGTCATTCAGCCCGTGCCGGGCCAACAGGCCGCGGTCACCTTTGGCGCTGGTCTCACGACTCAACAGATCAACGATGCCCTTGACGCTTCAGGTCTCTTCACGATTGGAGCCGCTCACGGTAAACTAGTCCCTTCCCGAACATTGGTGAATTAATGCTGATTCGGCCCCAGGAAGCGTGAGAACGGCTGGAGGATTTGGTCAGACAGCCGGCCATGGGCCGTTTTCCAGCAAGTATGGCCTTGCTGCTGACCAGGTTCTGGAATATAAGGTTGTCACTGCGGATGGTGAGCTGGTCGTGGCCAACAGTGTTGTGAACACCGACCTCTTCTGGGCTCTGCGAGGTGGTGGTGGAGGCACCTTTGGCATCGTAGTTGAAGCTACGGTGAAAGCGCACCCAACACCAAAGATTACAACCATTGCCTGGTGGATCAACGCTACCGATTCTGAGAATCCAGGTGACGGCGTTTACGAGGCAGCGGCATACCTGCATAGCCAGTTTCCTGCAATCAACGAAAAAGGAGTTCAAGGTTACTACTACGTTTTCCCAAATGCGATGAGGGGTCTTTTCTCAACGGCCGATGAACAGTCTGGCGAAGAAGCTGCCAAGGCAATCTGGGATCCTATCCTGGAGAATCTGGCCTCATTCGAGGGCATGGAACCAGCAACGACCAAGTTCTATGAGTTTGCCTCTTACAAGGAGTACTTCGATACTCTTTTGACCCCCCATGATTGCGGAGATGATGGCCATGATCACCATCACAAACGGTCCCTCGCAAAACGTCACAGTGGTGATGATGCCACTCCAATGGGTATCATCCCTCTGGACAGTCGACTGCTTGGAAAGGAACATCTCGAAAGCCCGGATCTGGCTCAGGCGTTGAAGGATGCCATGCCACAGCTACCTGACGGCCAGCTTAGAGGTCACCTTGTTGGAGGTGGTAAGGTGTTTGACCCTGACGATGACACCTCTGTGCTGCCGGCATGGAGACAAGCCTATGTACATTTGATCGGAACTGGCGTTGGAATCCCAAAGGTCGACTCCCTAAGAACTCTGGCCCCTGACACTGGCGCTTACGTAAACGAGGTAATGTCGTCTCCCATCTCCATACCTTTTCGCCTGAAATGAATAGTACTCCTGACAAGTCTTCTCCAGGCGTCTGCCCAAAACCCCAACTGGAAGCAGGACTTCTGGGGCTCAAACTATGACAGATTGTCCGAAATTAAGACCAAGTACGACCCTAATGGTGTATTCTGGGTGACACCCGGCGTCAACGCCGACGAGTTCTCGGTGGTTGACGGCCGATTGTGCAAGATCCCGACCACGGACCCAACTATTGCTCCCGCTAATGACAACAAGAACCTTGCAACGCACTACGAGGGCAACCTGGACAACGCTCCTTTCCCTGGCCAGGAACGAAATTGCACGCACGAGCCAGAAATCCCGCCAGATTTCAATGACGAGCCTGATCTGGATCCTTCCAAACCACCTATTACCGAGGGTGCAACTCTGACGAAGATCCGGTATGGACCATACGAGGTCGCCGCGATGGACATGATCAGCAACAGACTCGACCTAAATATCGAACTACCCTGCAAGGACTGCTTCATTACAGCATTGCAGGCGGATCTTGAGTATGAGGACGGCAGCAGGGCCAACATCAACACAGGCGCTTGGCTCCATCACATGGTTCTCTCCAAGAGCGGCATCGGCAACTCTGATCCCGTTTGCAGACTTCCGCTGATTGAGCGCATTTATGCATCCGGAAATGAACGGTCTGTCTCTCGTACGAACCATGTCTTGCCGTACGGCATCAAGATTAGCAGGATCGACCGTGTTAACATGATCTACGACTTGATGAATGAGTCTGATGAGGACAAAATTCTTTATATCTCGGTGGTAAGTACCGATTTTTGCTCCGAACCGTTCCCTAACTCTATTGTACCCTCGACTGATGTCATACCAGACCTATGAATGGCTTCCTGGGAACGCGGAGGGCTACAAGCCAGCCACCATGGCTTGGCTCGATATCACCGGTTGCGGCCTTTCCTCATATCCTGCCAAAGAGGGACAGTACGAAATCCGTGGCCCTGTTTGGAAGTCCACAGTCAACGGCCGCCTTCTCAGCGCAAGCGGACATGTCCATAACGGAGGCATCAATACCACTATCTGGAAGAACGGCGAGCCGGTTTGCGTCTCCCGCCAGATCTACGGGCGTACTCCAGACTTCATTGCTCCGCCCCACGACCATGGCGGAGGAGATGGTGATGGCGACCACGACCACGACCACGGCAACGGGGAAGGAAAGCCGTCGATCTCTGACGCGGAGATGTGCGTGGACTTTGGCGAGGTTAAAGTTGGAGATGAGTTGCTCGTTTCTGCATACTATGACACTGGTATGATTCATACCCCTCTTCTCCGATATTTTGTATGGTCTCGTTCTGTTTCTGACCAACAATCGCAGACAAGTACCCCTTGGATCCTTCTCATGACGGCGATGGATTCGAGCCAATCATGGGCATTAGCCGGGTAAGTAAGGTCGCTCTCTGTTTTCAGAAGTGGTAGTGTCTAATCATTTTGCAGGTATACATCGGAACGTAAGGATGCACTTTCTGAGATCGGAGGGGAAACCCAAAAAACCTCCAGGAATCGCTCTTTCTTTCCTCGAACTGACAATTCTGGGCTCGTCCTTTGTACTGGAGTGTCTGTTCAAGCAAGTCGTAGCCTGGCCGCTCCGTTCAAGTTCTTTCAATTGCGTGTTGTTCGTGTATCAAATTCAACGAGATGATCATCTAGAGATTATCCACAAACTGAGGAAGACGCAGTGGTCCAGAAAATGAGCATCCAAGTTTGAATCCCAGCCGTATTAGTTTCATCGTCGTAGTAGTACTTTGTACGTAGATGGTTACCACATCAATCAATGTGAGGTGTCGGGAGAAATTTTTTTTTCACCGTACCGAGATGCCACCCACATCGAAATTTGTAACGGGATCACTCTACGATGGGAACATGCTCATCGTAATTCTTTGCTACATACACAGGACTAGTACGTATCTAATATACACGGGGGATTCCTCAGATGGTCTAAATATCAATGTTGAAAGCTTCGGTCCTCTTTGGCAAATTTCCCCCTTTTACGATTTGGGCTCTTATCAATTCGAGTCTGTGTGTCGAAAGTGAAGTTCAGCATACGGATACTGAGCCATGGGCAAGGAGTAACTTCGGATGACAAATAACCAACATCAGACTTCTTAATGATTCAATTCGCGGATACCAAGACAACTCTGACACCAACCTGGATACGACAGTTCGACTAACTCTGAGCTAACTTCGCATCAGCTTTCACTTCGTGAAACTTTAGCCTAGGCTACCTTGTCGGCAAGTTGTCCCCCCGCAAAGCATGGCTGTGGGGAAAAAAAGGGTGAAGGGTGATCAACACCGTACACCTTTTCCGTTCCAAACAGTCTCCAGAGACAAAGATGTTGAATTTTTCCTCTGTTGCCGCTCGCTTCGCCGAGAACAGAACGAAGAAAGTCACTGAGTTCATACGTCTAGAGAGCGTTGCGAGTCACCGGTTGCGGCAGAAGTACGGCTGACCTGCCATTACTTACTACTGGTCGTTAGCTGTTCGTAGCGATGCCACGGCCAAAAGTCAGACCGGAAGATCGACGGCGTTCAATAAAGGCCTGCATTCCTTGCAAAATTTCAAAAAAACGTTGCGATGCTCAATTACCATGCGTGTCCTGTATCAAACGGGGTCGCGCTCCTGTGTGCGTCTACAACGACGATTCAACTTCTTCTCGGATCGTCTTACAGCGTACCCCCAGACGAATCTGTCCCCGGAATGATGATTTCAACGCTCAAAGGACGCAATTTGCGGACTCGCCTAATGAGCATAATCTTCCTTCTATAGTTGACAGACCGGTTTCTCCGGGAAGACCCCTATCTTTGGAAAATCGGGTTTTGATCAGCTCAAAGGGAGAGAAAGGTACATCATCTATGACTTACGATTCGTGCTATCCAAACCCGAGTATTGCAGCTGATCACAAGCATGCATAGTCTATTGCGGGAAACTGGCGTCTTTATCATTCCTGCAATTTCTCCGGAAGACTCTGAAACGGCAGATGGGCCCGTCCCCTTTTACCGAAAGCGATCGCAAAAATACGATGCTCGAAGCTGATGTCAGCGTTCACAAACAAGGTTCCTTCAAGGAGGACCTTGCTGACAAAAAGGCCCTCGTGCAAGCTTATTTTGAGGCGGTTGGTTGTGGCCGTGCACTGTTGTTGATTTGGGCTGACGTGATATAGACAGGAGCAATACTCGACCTTTTTACTAGAGACGAAGTTGACGTGCTACTAGCTGCAAGCGAACAGCCACCAAGTGACTTCGATGGGTCGTACCAGAAACGCAACGACCTCGCCGCTCTCTACGTCGCCATTGCAATTGGTGGGCAGTGCCGGGGTTCAAATCCTGCAGACTTGCACCTTGCAACCAAGTACTTTGCAGAAGGGCAAAAAGTTGCCTTTGATGGAATGCTGAGGGATCCCAGCCTCAGCATGGTCAGACTTTTTCTCTTAATGGCTTTTTACATGCTTGGTGCGTGCCATCGAAATGCGGCTTTCATGTATCTGGGCGTCGCTTCGAAGGCCGCAGAGGCACTGGGCTTGCACACACCGGAATATCACAGGTGTGTACGAGACGACTCTGATCTTAGGTACGTACTCAAATTCAAGACACAGACCAATTACTGACTTTATGTCCTAGTATACGTACTTGGAAAAGTTTACGCATTCTTGACCTTTTGGTGAGTGCTATTCTTGGCAGGCACAGCAGTTTGTCCAGCGTACGATACGATGGAACTGTCACGAACGAAACCAGCAACGGTTCTCGATACCCCCGCAGACTAGCGATTGAAGCGACTTTCGAAGCATGTTTAATTCTGGACGAGATAACGCAGAAACTCGGAAAAACGGAAGATCTGGATGCGTTAACCGCTCAGCGCTTTCTTGAAAGGCTTCAACACTGGAGTCAAACTCTTCCCGCTGAACTTCGTCAGTTTGGTAGAAGAAATGGCGGATCCATGATTTGCACGGACAAAGAACTGTTGATTGGAAACATGCATGTGGCATGTGTTTATTACTTCTCCGTTATACTCGTTACCCGCCCATTTCTGATTTCGCATCTCATGCTACGCCTTCACAATCGAACATCGGACAGTCTCTATTCGACAACGGAATTGTCAGACCATCGACAAATGCTTGAACTCGCCCAGGCTTGCGTGAGTTCTGCGTCATACTTAATTCAAATGTGCCACAAGGCTCTAACGTTGGGTCTTTTGCTGAAAAACATGTGTATGCTCAAGTAAGTTTTTTCTCTAGCATCGATGTTTTTGACCCACCCAATTAAATCGTCGAGTGTGCAGAGCCTGGGTCTTCGCTGCTGGGCTTGTGCTGGGCTTCTCTTTATTTCCACAAGAAGAAGCCAGGCACGATATCGAAGACGCATTCACCAAGTCCTGTCTTGTGCTCGCAGCGTTGGCTGAACTGAGCCCCCAAGCAAAACACTATCACGAGATTCTGAGTAACTTTGCCGAAGCCATCAGCAAATATCAACAGCGTATCGCATATGAACGACAGCATACGACAAGTCAGTATGTCAACCAGATCCTCGACATCGAGATCGCTGGAAATTCCAGCCCACAGGGAGCTCCTGGTATTGGCCTTGGTTTTGATCGTGGCCTCTCCCCAACGCAAAGCAACGATACTTCCGGGGGCGTGGATACGGACGCCACCAACGGCAATTCCAGTGTTAGCTTCGAGTTACAACAACAGAATGCGCCAACCTCGCAGCAAGAAGATCCATTCCCTGACTCACAGTTACTTTGGGACGATCCTTCGACACAGGTATTGGGTAGTTTTTCCTTGGATTATGAAACATTTGGGATGCTTTTTGAAGGTGTAGGGGGATTCGTGGAGTCACAATTGACGACGTGAATATGCAGTGGGCGTTACCTCTTAACAGCCTGCCGGGGGTGTGTCTACTGGTTGATACTTTGCAGCTCGTTCGTCCATGCGACGGGTTAAACGGATGGCTTCGTTGAGGCTCGCGGAAGAGAAGCTTTTTCTCCAACTTGATTCATCTCCAATGCTTGATTCATTTTTGGCGGACGAGCTTGGGTGAGTTCCGTTGGTTATTTTAATGTACTTTTTTTTTGTTTTGAGCTAGCCCTATCACGGCTGTAAATATAATCATTTCTCAACCAGCTGTTGCGTACTCCGCGAACAAGGCTTTCATTGGAGATCGACGGACACATTATCAGGGGTGTAGGACCAGGTTAGCTAAGTTTTGATTGAATTAACATTCACGGGCGGTATTCTCGCTAATAGCAGATAAAACAGGACCATTATATACACTGGTTGGAATTAATCTCCAAGTGCATCAGAGTTAGGACGACACTAGAGAGCACTTGATCTACTAGTATGCCGAGCGAAATGCTCCGCAACATCCTTGTGCATGTCATAACTGTGTGAAATGTTAGCAATCATCAACGGGTTGCTTCATGCAGTTCTCGACTCACAGATTCATCTCCTCGATGGTCAATTTGTTCTTTTCATCTTGCACTTTGTACAGCGGGTTCGTGGTATTGCTTGAGAAGCCTATGTCGGTAAGCTTCCATCCAGCTTTAGCTATCTGCTCACACGGCGAAGAACTTACCAATACGCTCATGAATATTCTCGCGGGCCCTCGCAGACGCAGCCTGGACTCTTGTCGCTCTTGGCTTTCTCACATCTTCATATATTTTGAGGGATTTGCGGATATTGCCGTCAAAGTGCTTTCTCGAGAAAACTAGTCCGAGGCATGCTGCGTCTTCGATAGCCATACATGCGCCTTGACTTTGATCCGGCATCATCTAATCCCATTATCAGTTTTTTTATTTATTATTAAACCGTGCTGGCATGAGGGGAAAAGGAATCATTCCTCACCGGATGTGCTGCATCGCCCATGATACATGCAATTCCCTTCTGCCAATAGTCATATGGCTCATGAACCCACAGCCTCCAGGGTCTGATGTCCTTGCCAATGGCCAGATGATTGAACACTTGGCGATCCAGATCCGGATAGGGGGCCAGCAGTTCTTCCACCGAAGCTTCCTCGTTCCAGTTGTGGTTCGCATAATCACCCTTTTCACGGGGGAAGAAACAGTAGTAAGAGAGCAACCTGCCACCGTTACACGGCGACAAAACGATCTTATTAACAGTGTGGTGGCCGCCCCAGTACTCAATCGCGCTATTCTTGGAATAGTCAACTAGCCCGAGTTTAACTGCAGTTGCCGTATCAACGTTCGCATGCAGGCAGCTGGAACTCGCTGGCTTCTTTTCGGGGTTGATGCCGATGATTCTGCGAACCGCGGAACCGATCCCATCAGCTCCTATGACAACGTCATGCATTGCGGTTGTGCCATTTTCGAAGGTCACACGTCCAGTGTAAAGGTCGATATCTTTACACTAGCAGCCCATCATGTCAGTGATCCGTCACCATGTCGTTGCCAAAAGGGGTAAGTCGGGATATCAAACCTTGTGGTTAAGAACAACTTTGACAGGTGTGCCTTCTCCTTTCTCCTGGATGGCGCAGTCCATCAACATTCTATGCATGTACTGGCGATGGAACATATTGTACACCTGAGGTACCTCTCAGTAAGCAAATATCCCTCTGTCATCATCGGAGATCCCTGCGACGACGCTCACATGTCCCCATCTCTCCTCATAATCAGCCAAGTCGTATACACTGACTGGCTCTCCAGTCTTCCAATCTCGATTGATCAGTTTCTTGAGGACCACCGGATCCCCCTTTGCCACGTCAACTCCCCATTCGTGCAACCAGCGAGTTCCGTTCGCGGCGCATGAAATGGATGCGCCAACTTCTCCTGCATAATCCGCACGTTCATAGATGGTAACTTTGTGTCCTGCACGTCGTAGGGCGATGCCCGCAGCAAGGCCGCCAATTCCACCACCGATAATAGCGATGTCGAGCCTCCGCCAACCGAATATTGAGGACATGATTGGGACAAATCACGGGATACTACTAATATCAAATGTTAATCAAAGATGCCAACCGTGCTTTTCAGCCGTTCAGGGTATCATTTCATCCTGATGGAAAAGGTTCCAGGATAGAGGAAAATGACCGCCTTATATCGGTTGGTTCATTCATCCTCTCCCCTCTCTGATTCCGCTACTACTGGTGCTTTGGATGGCAGTGCTCTCCTGATCAAAGGCTACTAGTGTCAGTCAGACGCTAGAGGCTACGGACATTTCCCACAACAACAAAGGGAACTGTCAGTGCATTTCCCGACGAAAAGAGGGAACATTGCCGCCAAAGCTCAAGCCTTGCCGCATCTTGAACGGTGCTTCGGATCGGTTACCATAGTCGCGGGAGAGGGCTCGGCACTGGATCAATGTTTCGGCGGGCCGCAAACTTGCCCGCCCCCGCAATAGCCTACACTAAAGTTGAGCCACTCGCGTTCCGGGTGGAGAATGTACCTGTCCCTCTCTCATGATGATGAAGTATTTTGCCCGCGTTTCCTGAAGTCAAGAGAAGACGAGAGAGGAGAGAAACGACGACAATGACAGCATGAAACACCTTAGTCCGCCCATCCTGATCGATCAAGGACTAACACGGAGGAGGTTTGGATCGTAACCTTCTCAGGATGCAACGTCATCCGCCACTAGAGTTTGAACACTTTTGATAGAAGTGAACGATCGGGCACCATGTTCCGATATACTATTTGAATATTTTTTTTATTGTGGCAATAATCATACATTATATTCCTGAGGGAACATGAACACAATCTCGTATACATCTGACACGACAAGTTCTCGTGAATAGGAAAAATGGATCGTGTCTCGCATTATAGCAGAAGCCATTTGAAGTGGACGCTGCTATATTGAAGTGCAAGAAACGATGCCATAAAGAAACGACAAGGAAAAAGACAGATGGAATCAACAGCAGAAAAGCTATTTGGCCGGCGCCCCGAGAAACATAATGAGGAAGGTTTGAGTAACCCCTCATTCTTCCCTCCAGGATTCGGCAAAAGAGCTAGGTGAGAGGGGATGGAGTCAAATTCCGTCCCCCGCTTCGCCCGGAAATGATTAGAATGCATCAACTAAAATAGTGAAATCTGTTTCCACTGTTGAAAAGGCCTCAAATAAAGAAAAAATGGGACCTGTGCTGGATTCTGAAGATCAGGGGATGTAGGTAAAGTCTCACAAATGTAGTAGATAGAGATGGGTGATAGAAGAAGCTAACTGTTGTCAGCATCTTCCACCAACGAGACGGGTAGGAGTTGTGATACAGAACTCAGGACAGGGATAAATGAACAGGACATGTCGAATAGTGGATTCGAAAGTGGAGAGAAAGTTTGTTTCTTGAAATAATTTGCTTTTGCTTCCTTCCTGCAAACGCAACAAGAAATTCATGATATTTTGGGAACATGAAATGGGAATAAACATAATCGGTCCTGAATACAGGAGGATCAGGGCCGCGAGGAACAATTTAGCAGTGATCAGAAACGCGAGGTGATGTCGCAACAAGCAAAACCTTGTTAGCGGTATCGGGGGCGTCGTGGCATGCTTTGGGCATCCCTAGGGATATTTCCTGGGGGATAGGCTTGTGAAGACTGTTCATATACAGGTTGACGTTGATATTCCATCTCATAGTCGAGGTACTCAGGTGGCATCTCTCGATGCGCGGGCCGTTCAATGTAATATGTGCTAGTACCTTGAGGTTCACGAGCCACTGCTCTCGAGGGAACGTAGTCCACAATACTTTCATAAGCAGGCTCTGCATACCGTGGATCGTCAACGTAATGATACTGTCCCGGCGGTGGGACTCGGCCGTATGTGACGCGCTCAACTGGTACACGTTCAGGAAAAGGCTCGGACGCTGCGCCAGCATACGCTGGTCTCTGTCGTGCTCTGAGTCTATGCGGGCTTCGTTCACGATAGTAAGCAGCTTCAACCGCTAGTGGATCGGGAAGAGCGGGTGATCTCGATCGAGGTCGCAATGAACTCTGTCTTTGAGCTTCATATCGGTCAAACCTGTTATTCGGTCGCCTCGTTGGATGGCTGGACTCTGCATACGCCGTGCTACGTTTCCCATGGCGAGGATCAGCTGGGTCCGGCGTTATGTCATCGGCATGCCGGGGTGGTACTTCGGCGTAATCGCGGAAACCGCGAGAAGAGGAACTGTGGGTTGCTGCACTACGCTTCGCAGACGCGACAGTACTCTCGGGAGGTGCACCGTAGTCTAGTTCCTTGTGATATCGTCGACCATCCTCTGGGGCATCCAACCATCTTCCTCTAGGTTTTCCCGTACGATCTGCTTCCCGTGATGGCGCAGTGTAATCACCTCTGTCTTGGCCAGGGTCGAAACTACTCAGGAAACGTTCTGCTGCGTTCATTTCTTCCACGCGCGGTTCCGCATTTGGCTGGGATGGCGGGGGTTGGTGCGATTCGGCGACTTCACCATCCTCAGAAACGTTTCTGAGCGAGCTTCCAGGTCTTTCGTCCATGCGTGACTCATGACCGGCGGCAGAAGCAGGGACAGGGGCCGCTGTCTCCGCTTCCACGGCACCGTTCCGGCTTTGACGGGACTGGGTAGGGTGAGCTTCGGACGAGGTCTGGCTACGTCTATCTTTTCCATGAAGGGGAAGTGACGATCTATGTCCCGACGGAAGAGACCGCCGGTCTTTGTCGTCTTTTGGCGGCTCAACAAAGGCAGGCTTGTGAGGATCATACTCGTTCTCCCGCGGAGGTTCCAACGGCCGGCCATCTGCATGAGGAGATTCGACAAACCGAGGAAAATCATCCACAGCCACCTCCAGACCTGGACCAGCATGTCCAGGATGGTCTGGTTTAACTTTGGGATGTCTTTCCTCGGCGGTTTGGTCACGGCCGCTAGGTCGAGTGCGGTCACCTTTTGCCGCACCAGCTTTATCAGATGCGCTGGGTGACGAATGTGAAGGAGGGAACACCCAAGGAAATGCAGCTGTAAGCAGTTTAAGTTTACCGTCATCCATTCCTGGGGCGTTCACCAATGCTGCAACCGCGTCGTCCTCTGGCAAAACCAATAATCCAGTCTTCCAGTCGTATGGGTCTCCATGGATTGACAGAAAATGGCTAACCAGAGCCGGCAGAGTATAAAGCTTTTTATCCCCACCACGAGTCTGCTCTTGAGAACGCATGCGGCGATGGTCAGCTCTGGAACTACAGGACTTGCACATTAAACCACTCAGATTTCTAATAGACTTCATTTGCTGATGGCGATTCAAAGCATCAGCGAAGAGAGACAGAGGTGGTTCATGTGAAAACTTCTCCGCAAATCGCGCAACGACATGATGGATTAGGACGTGAGCTCTGACGTTGTGAGGCAAGTCCTTGATTCCCGCAGTTCCATTCCAGAGATAGCGTGAATTTTTCGCGATCTCATCAATATGTGCTTGATAAGCCCCGAAGCCCTGGCCACCGGGGGGTGGCCCGCCACGTCGAGCGGCATTGGGACCAGCTCCATACGGAGGCGCGTTGTATGGTTGGGGAGGAGGGCCATACGGTGGGGGATAAGGTGGCGGCTGATACGCGGGACCAGGGTAGGGAGAGCCATAGTGATTTGGCGGAGGTGGTTGGACAGGAGGTGGGTACCCATAACCCCGTGGCGGTTGACCTGGATAAAACTGAGAAGCTCCTGGGGAAGGAGGCCTATACGGCCCCGTGCCATAAGCATAGGGAGTACCGTATGGAGTCCGGCTGTAAGGCCCAGGTGATGGTTGAGGGTATACATCAGGCGGAAGTGGATGACCTGGATCAGGGCTATGCATGTACATGTTTGAGTACATCTGCGGCTGGCCCATTATTGGACGTGGCATCGCGAACATAAGAGCTCGAGCCGCATTAGGGTTAGGATGGAATGGCGGGGTATCAGGCCACTCTGCTCGCCAATGGACGACGACACTGCCCAGGCTCAACACGCTGGTGTGTTTAGCAGCATAGTGCTGAATAACACCTTCAAAACCGTAAAATTTGGTGTTGTTCTCACACCCGTTGCACAGAAACAACTCCTTCTGAAAACGCTCTGTCCATGGTTTAATCTTTGTATCAAAAACCCATTTCATGTTTTCCAGGATAATTTTCCGCTTTGGCGGGGCGCCAGGAACATCCTCTTCGATGGGTCTTCCTTCACTGCGGGCCTGGGCATCTTCTTTAGCAAGGTCGGCGTAAAACCTGTCCTTCACATAGATCAGGACATCCGCTGCAAACTTTGGACATTTTTCTTTAGTCACACCATCGCCATTACGCCAGCCTTCTCGAATGATTTCGTCAGCATATGCGCCCAGGCGCTCCTTGATAGGTTTCTGAACTTCTTCCCACTCTCGGTCCAACGCTTCCTTGGCCTCTCTGAGCTGGGCCTCTTGCTGTCTCCGTTCTTCCGATTTTGCCAGAAGTAACTTTTCTTGCTTAATCCGCTCCTGTTCACGACGTTCTGCTACTTCTCTCTGGGCTAGCAAGCGTGGTTTCAAAATTTCCCAATCGCGATCTGTGAAGGGGTGTGGGATCTGAATGGCCGCGGTAAATGAGTCCATGTGGCTTAGCACATTAGCTGTCAGGGGTGGTTCTAACTCCAGACATCGACGCTCGATCTCAGCTTTACGGCTAGCCTTCGCTTCATTAACCTCCCGGAGGCTCCTCTCCCCACGATGATATGGAGGATGAGGACTGAGAGGACGAGCGGGTTTCATGTCTGGGACCAAAAGAATTAGACAAAATGCTTAAGACATGTTTTACTTGAAACTAGTGCGTCATGACTGGGTACGGGAAGACGTATTGATGACAAGATTCGTCAAGTCAAATGGGTACTTACCACCGCTACCAGGTGCCTGATGGCTCTGAAGGGAATTTGCTGGTCTACCGTTAGTGGCAGGATTTGAAGCAACGGTCTGAGCAAATCCATATGAATGTAATCCAACGTCAGGTTGTCCATGATGCCGGGAAGGAGCTGTTTTTAGGAATCGCATGCCTCCAGTAAGCTCCCACTGCTCCCATCGAGCGGCATCAGCCATCTTCTCTTTTCCGATACCTTCCAACCCTTTGACCCACTCTTCTGCTGCTGCTGGACCAAGGGACTTCACTTCTTCAAACTTCTGTTTCATTTCTTCAATTTGGCGCTTCAAGTACAACTTGGTGAGGGTCAATCCTGAAGGTGGTTGGGATCCGCGCAAAGAAGATGATGTAACGTAATGCATCGAAGGAGTAAAAAAGGCAAATGGAATAGCAGGGACAAGGAGAGACGGAACAGTAGATGAGAAGAGAAGGTCCATTTCCTGGTTCGAAGGAGTGTTAGCTACCTCAAATTACGGCGGTGAAAATTATCCAGGAGTACGGACCTTTTGACATTGAACTTCGAGACACTCCCCACAGGCACGGACACAAAATGGCCATATGACTCGGACTCCATCATGTCCCGGCCCGGCTTCCCAGGGGATGGCATCCAAGACATGGGCAGATGATCCACGTTTGTTGCAGAATTGGCAGGTCAGTCCGGAAATGAGGTTCCACATCTGCAACTCACTCAAAGACGATAGTGGACGAGGCATGCCAGGATAAAAAGTCTTCCGAGAAGCAGCCCAAATTGAATTTGGTTGAACGTATTTTAGCACACCAGGAGTTGCACGATCAGGTGGCAACTCTCCCTGGACTGGCGTAAGCAAACGATTAAATGACTTGCTCACACGCAAAAGACGTCCGAGGGTGTGGGGGGGAAGAAATTTGAAAATGTGCTGCCACAGTTCACCTGGAAGTTCGGACTTGTCCAAGGGAATACGAATAACCGCCTGGTTCTGAGTTTCTTCGAACTTCACACGCTTGTTTGCCTCCGCATTGAAGGGGACCGACGGGGGGATGGCGTTGTGGGGTCCACCAGAATGATCCAAGGAGGGCCCGTCTTTTTGCACAACAGACGGAGCAGTGACATTATCTCGCTTTCTTTTCCGGAGAACACGCTCATCCTCCGCGGCTGCAGGATGACCTGCGTTTATTTGGTTGTCGGTGGGTCGCATGGTTGACTGATTTTTAGAAGAAGAAGACTCTGGCCTTGCAGATGACCAGAAGTGGTCTGTCATTGCCCCCAATGACAAGGCAGGAGCAAGGACACAACGTACAAAGGATCACAGAAAAAAGGGGGAGAACATGTAGGTCCTCGGCAGAGACGTGACTGTTGAGCAGTGGATGTAAGGGGAAAACACTGGCAGAAGCCCTGAACCAAGACGGATCGGGCTTAAGCCTCTACTGAACAGCCGCTGGGGCCCAAACTGGAGAGGCAAACAAGCCAGGCTTGGAGCTGACGGGTACAAAGAGGGGACCACGGGCCTCCTCTTGAAGACTCTTAAAGTCTGAAAATCAAGGGAATACAGATGGAAGAGAGGATTCAGAGAGTTTAAAGCTGTTAACACGAGTAAACAAGAGAAGAACCGAGATATCTGGATAATCTCAACAAAAATGAAGAGACAATGTCGAGATACTAGCACAGGACAATCACACCCGCCTGCGATAACGGCGACATCGATGTGCGCACCAACCAGATATAAGTGAACAGCAGGCGTTCAATAAAAGTCTCTGGGAAAGGGTATCTGGGAAAGAGAGTAGGGACAATGGAAGCGGGAAAAATGGAAGAAAATATGTGGGGGATGAAGGTGAGGTTCAAATTGTTGATATGTCGAGGGATCGATGTTGGTGGGAGTGAGAGGCTGGCAAAAGGTTTTTCTGGCGATGAGCCCAAAGAGACTCGAGCAAAAATCACGGGATTCGGTCTCAAAAATTTTGATTGGTAGACTTGAAAGGAAAGCGGGGCTCCGCCTCACTTTGGCGATCCACTCAGAGAACACGTGGTGGTTTAGTCATCCCCTTCACCACCCTGTGTTGATCTTCCCAATGGCAGTCACATGACCTACGCACGTGGCAGCCATTTCAAAATTAGTTAACGTAATCCACAAGTGAGCGGAACACTTCTCCGCCAGGTCTTGGGACAACAACGGTTTCAAGCCTCAACTATGAAGAAAAACTAGTTAATTATATTATTGATTATTCTCTACATGCCTAGAGCATGTACGAGCAGTATGTCCAATAGTATTGCACATGCTACAGCGTGGT
>FQSS02000697.1:0-43796 GCA_900128795.2 Malbranchea cinnamomea
AAAGAGAGGGAGGGGGAGAGAGAGAGAGAGAGAAAGAGAGAGAGAGAGGAGAGAGGAGAGAAGACTTTGATCCCAAGATTCACTTGCATGTACGTGCTTTTGAGGACTCCAATCCCCAAAAGAACGAGGGAGAGCGAAGATACTCGGCGAGCCCGGTGATGACCCCTGTGTCTTAAGCCAGAGTTGCATGATATCCGGCAAAGCACACAAATACAACAAGCACGAACTCGTCGTTCTCGAGTTCCTTTGTCTGGAAATCAATGAGAACTGAAGAGAGCTAATCTGAGGGCTTGCTTTCTCTTTCTCTGTCTTTCTCTCTTCTCTTGAGTTCTGTTTTCTTTTCTGGAGGTATAATACGGCTTGGGTCTTGTTTGAACAATTTTTTTTGACTCTGGTGTGTATGTATTGCATGTATGGCATGTATATACATGATAATTCAAATCTTGCTTGTAAAGTCAGATTGTCGCTTCATGGATCAGTAAGAAAAGTCATCAACTGAAGAAAGCAAACAAGATACGCCAGATCCATTACGCCAGGCAATGAACATTCAATGTATACTTTGCATGCCGCATCGTCTAAAGGCAGGAAAAAGAAAAGATATACCGTAGAAGCACTGCAGAAATGGAAAAAGAAAAAAGAAAGCACACCATCAAGCCAGGAACCGACCAACCTGGCCACCGATGTTCACGAGATCAAGTAAAAAAGTGTCATGTCCGAAGAGAGACACATCCTCACCTAGCTCAACGTGCTGCACATGCTGACTACCTGCTGCGCGCAGGGAATCTGCGATTTCGCGCTGCTGCCAGGCGGGGAAGAGAATGTCGCTGGCAACGCCCAGAACAAGGACGGGATGGTCTTTGAGTGGGGCAAGACCCTTGACGAGGTCGGCAGGTGGATAGGAGTGCTTGGTGCTCGTGGCCGAAGGGGACACGGTAGGAGAGGATTTCCCAGACGGAACTTCATTGGTGGGCCTGGCAGCTGTTTTTGCGTCTGGTGGTTGCTCTTCATACGGCTTCGAGGGGAGTGTGAGACTGCAGGAAAGGTCGTTATGGGTACTGCTACGACGGCCTGTGGCGATCTTGTACTCGTTCTCTTGGCGCCGTGCTTTTGTGGCTTGCTGGTGGTCAAATCCTAGATCGAAGAGATCCATGGCCTTGGAGACGTAGAGCAAACTATTGGGGTCGTAGTCGAGGGAAAATTTTTCGCCCGCGTGATCGAGATATGTTTCGATAAGGAAGTCGGGACACAAGGCGGGAGGCTTGCTTGGGTCTGCGCGTTTTCGACCAAACCGCTTCTCCCACTCCGGTCCGCTCCGGTAGGTGACAGTTGCGATCTCACGGGCGAGTTTCATGCCCGAGTGCGGTGGGATCGAGTCGTAGTAGAATCCACGTGCCCAGTTGGGATCCATCATCAGGACCTGTCTCTGCGCGTGACGCATGGCGATACTGTAGGGATGACTGCGGGCGCAACCGCTGATGCTGACGATCTTACCCACCCGCTCAGGAAATAGGACACCGGCAGCCAGGCTCTGCATACCTCCCATGCTAGACCCCACCGACGCGTACAGCTTCGAAATCCCCAGGAAGTCTAGCAAACGAAACTGTGCACGGACCATGTCATCTATGGTGAGGATCGGGAATCGCGTCGCGTATCTCTTGCCGTCCGAAGGGTCGATGGACGACGGGCCGGTGCTCCCAAAACATCCCCCGATGACATTTGTGCAAATGACATAATACTTGTCTGTATCCAACGGCGCCCCCGGCCCGATAAACTTCTCCCACCAGCCGGGTTTGGTGTTTTCGGGGGTGCTGTGGGCGTGGCTGGAGGCAGAAAGACCGGTGTGCAGCAGAATGGCGTTGCTCTTGTTTTCGTTTAGCTTTCCCCATGTTTCGTACGCGATGTCGAACTCCGGCAGAATGCCTCCCCAGTCCAGGAGCAAGGGCTCCCGCGATGTGAACCGCTCGTGGTGGCCTGTTGTGTAGGATGGCTCCGGGCCAGAGGTGAGGCTTCTCGCAGATAACGAGGCCGATTTGGCATCGAGCGCATCGAGGCAGGGAAATGACATGGCGGGATTCGAGGATGATGGCCGTCTTCCACCATCCTGCCGTGTGTCCTGGGCCTGGTACTGCGGTTGCCTGGGGCTGCGTGCAGCCGCTGCCTGGGCTTCGAGAGATCTGGCGACATGGAGCGGGCGGCGTGAAAGGGGAGGAGTGATTGACGGGGAGGATGCGCTGTCCAGTGCGCCGCAGCGCGGCGAACGACGACTGCACACGACGAGCTCATGGCGGGATCTGGCAAAGGACAAAGGCCTCCATGATGCTATCCGCGCAGCGGCTGCAGAGCTCCGCGGGAGGATCATTCTGCACGGATGCAGAGAGCCGCGTTCCTTCAACCAGCCTCTGTCAGGACGCAAAACCCTGATGTCCAACCCGATCGAGGACGAGGATGACGAAAGACGAGGAAAAAGCCATGATGACCGACGACGCAGCTGTGCTGTATCGATCTCCCTGTGACTTGCCTTCCTGCTCTTCGGTTTCGGGGAAAAAAGCTGTGGCAGCGAGTGGGCGGGGAGGGGCATGGGGAGGGCGATGATTGGTCGATCTCTGCTCCAATGCCCAGCCGGCACAATGGCGTCATTTACGCTAACCAGTTACGGCATAGAGCCGGAACAATGATAAGGTAAGTCGCATTATTATTATTCCGTGCCGATCCTATCTTTAGAAGCGAAACTACCATAGTTATTCTCTTTTCGTTGGACTCCGGACTGCTGGCAATAACTGAGCCCTGGCCACGAGGGCGACACAAGAGCATGGAAACAAAAGTGTCGCGGGGACTGCCAACGCATCAGTACTGTGTATGGTTTACGGAGTCCTCCGTGTTTTGATCTGCTTTGGCGGCGGACTTTTCGGGAAATACTCTTGGCTCATGTTGTCGCGGTGAAACGCGTCGCAAGACGAAACGCAACGCCGGGCGGGCTGCGATTGGCTGGGTGTAATCTCAGCGGATGACGACGCACTGTGTGACTCGGCCCCGCTGGAAGCTGCACTGCGTATTATGTATTATTTTTTTTTCTTTCTCAACAATAATATTTGTGCTGGATTTCGATCTCAAAGAGAAAAAAAAAAGGCACTTCCGGGTCTGCGTGCGAAGTCCGAGGAGTTGCTCCCAATCCCATTGATTCTAGTATTCGAGGGATTTGCTGTTGACTGGGCTTGTAGGCACCAGTACTCTGTACCACTCCCATACTAACCAGCGTAGGATCAACAAGGGTGAGCTGCGCCAGTGCGCGGAAGCTGGAGTCCTTGGCCCTTGGCAGAAGCCGGCTCGTCTGCAGAAAGCAGCATCTCGTCCACTACTACATATAGTAGTGCTATGTACGGAGTACTTCTGTGTAATACTACTGTCGACATCGTCAACACGACGGCAAACGCAAGTTCAGACACAAGCTGTATGGATTGATCGGGATATCCTTCTCTCAACTTCGTACTTTGTAAAAACCGCGTCGCCGGTGGAGAACCCCCTTCGTCTCCCCCGTCCCCGGAACCCTTGTTCGCAATTGGCCCCGGAGCTGGTCGATCTCTCCCGTCGTCGATCTCTCTCCTCTTCACCACTGCAGCTGCCGACGATTTGCGCGTTTTGCAACATGGCCACCAGAAAAGATCCATTCCTCACTCATCTTTCTTTCGCCTTTTCTCACTCTCTCTCTCTTTCTCTCCTGCGTGATACCCTCTTCTTCTCTTTGTCTCCCGTTCCTGGTCTTCGTCTGCGCCATCGCCAGCCATAGAGGACCTCCTGCACCCCTCTTCCCACCCAGCCTGGTACTCCATTGAGAGACAAGGAAGGACACAAAGCCGCGTAACTGCATCATGCTGTGACATTTCGGACCAGACAGAGCTATAGCGATTTTTTTTTTTGCGCCCATTGGTTTTCCTTGGCTGCTATATCCCTAGTTGGCGTTTCACTCTTTGTGCGAGTCTAAGCTTTGGAGTGCCCAACTTGAGCAACCAACCTTGGTCTGAGGGTGCTTGCTACCCTGGATCTTAACAACCCACCTCCCCCCCCCTTCCTCTCCTCCTCCTCCTCCCCAACTTGCCGTGCCATCGCTACCTGAGAGGTGCGTCCTGTCTGCATCACTTTTCTTTGTTTCAACCTGAGTTGATCAGCTCTGTTCATTTCCGTCGCATGGATCCAGTCGACACTATCGAGCCCTCCTAGCTTGCTGATCCGATGATTCGAAGCCGCTCGTTAGCTTGCCAGTCCTCCTCGGTGTCCGTCCCGTCGCAATGAACACCTTTCGACGATGTCTAATCGCTGCTGCCGTGCTCCTCACCTGCTTCTACCTCTTCCACTCGTCCCATTCAGCTTCTCAGTCGATACAACATAAAGGCGCTTCTCCCCAGTCGGTGTCGACGGAACCAACCAAGCAGGAGCCTCTACGGATGCGTCTCAGAGAAGAAGAAGAGGAAGATTTCTCCCAACGGCCACTGCGGGAACGACTACGATATCAGTTTCCATATCGTCTCGATTCCAAATTTCCGGCTTATATCTGGCAGACATGGAAGTATCCGCCGTCGTCAGGATGGTTTGGCGAGCATCTGCGGCCCATGGAAGCTAGCTGGACAGAAAAACACCCGGGCTTCATTCATCAAGTCATCAGCGACAGCATTGCTCCCTATCTGATCCGGTACCTCTATGCCGCTTTTCCAGAGGTAATAGAGGCGTACGAGTCGCTACCATTGCCTGTCTTGAAGGCCGATTTCTTCCGGTACCTCATCCTGCTGGCGCGGGGTGGGATATATAGCGATATCGACACCTATGTTCTCAAACCCACGATAGAATGGCTTCCAAAGGAGATGGACAGGTCAACCGTCGGCCTGATAGTCGGCATAGAGGCGGATCCTGATCGACCCGACTGGCATAAATGGTATTCCCGCAGAATCCAGTTCTGTCAGTGGACCATCCAGTCCAAGCCTGGCCATCCGATTCTCAGAGACGTTGTGGCAAACATTACGGAAGAGGCCCTTCGGATGAAGCGTGCAGGACATTTGACCAAGTCCAAAATGGACAAGACCATTGTCGAGTTCACCGGTCCTGCAGTCTGGACAGACGCCATTTTCCGCTATTTCAACAACCCAGACTACTTCGACATGACCGGCGAGAACAAGAGGAACATCACTTCCACGGATTTCACTGGAATGACCGTGCAGAAGAAGGTTGGCGATGTGGTCGTGCTTCCAATCACCAGCTTCAGTCCTGGTGTGCAGCAAATGGGCGCGGAAGAGCCGGATCATCCCATGGCTTTCGTAAAGCATGAGTTTGAAGGTCAATACCCCCCTGGATCCAGCTAAAATCCCCCTTTCCACACACTGCTGATATTCTCTTGGTATAGGGACGTGGAAACCCGCTAACGAGAGGATGCCGCCATAAGTTTTCATGCCTTCCCATATCTCAAGATGGACACGGCCTTTTTTTGCCATGATGAACGAATATTTTTTTTTTCTCTTTTTTTTCAGTTCAGCAACACGATAACTACGTACGCTATGTGAAATCTGCTGATGGTCAGCAGCCAAAAATTTGGCTCTTTTTGGAAAAACCATTGGAAAAACTTATTTCAGAGGAACAGACTAAATGTGTAAAACACGCTGTGACAGCAACCTGTCATTCTTCACTCCAGGGACTGTGCCTAAAGGTCATGTCTAAAGAGAATCCGAGACAGATGGACAGCGGAGGCCCAGCACTCTTCACTGGCACTCAGTACACGTGCTTGCATGTCTCTATCTTGTCTCCCTAAAGTGGCCCCATAGAGTTGTATATATATCTTTATATATATATATATCTCTTCCATCATCGACTTAGCGGCCTACATATGAAATGCCCTGCAGGTGTTGGGGTGAGGTCTTGGCAATTGGAAAAGGGCCAGGGTTAGGAGCAAGATTTCAGGGGCGCTACTCCCTCCTACTATTGTCAATGTCGCCAATATCATCTTCCAAGGTCGTTCGTCTTTCCAAGACATTGGTCAAGAAGTCCAGTCATATAAGAGGCCTTTTTCTACGATTCTAAGTGACATGTCACTTTGACGCCCTGAAGCTTCTCGAATTCTTAGGGACGAGGAATTTGGCTTTCATGCAAGGCTTGATTAATTATGAAGACTACAATGACATGATTCGACACCCTGCTGTTGTCAATCACCCGTTCTAGCTTCGGCCACTTGCCCAATGTTATTCGGTGAGACCGTCCACTATCCCCTGACCTGTCTGGTATTGTGTAAACAATCCATTATATTTAAGTCGCGATGTAGTTATCGTGACTAAGACTCTTGTGAAATGATTTCCCCTCTCCTCCTTGCTGAATTCGCCACGAGCATCCTCACAAGAGAATTCAGGGAAGAAAAGAAAAAAAAAAAATTCAACTAACGCACTTTATGCCGTTTCTCACGGGACATCATTCGGCCAGGAACCACCCACCGGTAAGGCGGTTTCGAAAATTACGTGAAGGGGATGAAATATTATGGCGTTGTTCCACTGATGCTCGTTTCCGAAGACGACCGTGGACCGGCCGAAACTTTCACATCATATTCCGCAAAACTGAACAGGATTCCTTGTGAAGAGAGAACGCTTCGTTGGGTTTCATCGTCGCGCCGTGACATCTTTTGCGCGCCCACGAGTAGTGGTAGGCACAGAAAACGGACCCTCAAAGTTTTCGCGATCTGCGGTAAAGTGGAGAATTGCAGGAGTTCCCACCGGTCATCCTAACCTTTTTTTTTCTCAGAGAACGCCGCTGATATTTCCCCGAGTCTGGCGCTTTTTGATGCAGCACGGCGAGAGGAGCACGAGTCCGGTAGAATTGTATATCCAATTGAGAAAGATTAACGTGGGTATGGACAAGTCGAAGAGATACCTGGGGTGTCTCCACGGGTGAAAGAATTTTGAACGCCGGCCAAAGGGGGACGTTGGTCTATTAAACAGTTTTAAATCAAACAGAGCAAGTCAAAAAAAAAATGTGGCCAGGAGAACGGGATTAAAAGCACAAATAGTATAATATATACCGGATCCCTCCAACCAACGCCGATGGAATGAATGCGATTAGAAACCGAGGGCCGAAAGCGAAACGGGGACGTCCCGAGTCTTCTCAAAGACTTAGAGGTTGGCAGTCACTATGTGGCGATTGTGAGTGGCCCTGTGAACGTTGTTCTTGAAGCTTGTGATCAAGCTAACGTCGTTTGCGAGAAAATCCAGGACATCATCCAGAGTGACTACCAAGGAACGTTTGCGGAAGTCGCAGTATTTCTATTAGAAGAGAAATATTCTGATTAATTATGTGCCCAGCCAATGGTATAAAGAAATAGAAGCAACAGCGGAAAACTTACGAAGTATTCTGCTAGGCTGCTGAAGATCGAGTGCACAGCCTCTGAATGGCCTGATGTGAGGTGCCAGATGTAGTCCACCAACTCATCGTCCAGAGAGAAGATAAAACCTGCTCCATTTTGCAAGCCAAACGTTTTGCTAACTACGTCGTCGAACACAGTTCGTGTGTAGTAAATGGGAGCGCTGTGAGCAGCAGGGGTGGACTCAAAAGCAGATACTGCAGCCATTGTGTAGAACCGGTGGAGAGTCGCGGCTTGGTTAGGGCTTCTGCGAAATCTTATGCTTTGAAGTGAAAAAGGAGGGGCACAGGTCAAGGAGGGAGAATGCACAAAGTCAGAGGACGTCAAAAGAATCTTCTGACAGCAAAATATATATTTGCTGAACGTTTGACAGGGAGCTGAGTGAGAAGCGATTGATGGTTGAAGCTTGCAAGCAAGCTCTTCAGGAACAGGGACCTCGGTTTTAAGTATTGCGCGCTAGCGCAAACTTTACTTTGTAAAATTCTTCTGCACCGCGTTGCTCGGAGAAAAGGTCCCCGTTGACCCACGCCCGCCACTGCAAAAATAGCTTTTTCTGGGGTGTCACGAGGACAACGTTCGTGGGTGAAGACACACGGGCTAGACCGTTTGTGCTGGCAGAATAGGATGGAAAACGGGTAAAACGGCTGGGTTGGCGATTCACCATATGGACGAGAATGTTCCAAAGGCACATTGCGGCTGTATTCCCCTGGCCCCTTGTCAAGTCCATAAGCTGCAACGTGCATCTCTGACATCCCTAACCCTCAAAACTGGTTTCTCATTCTTCTCTGAGATTCTGCGCATTGTTTCTGCCCATGATTGGAAATTCTTCTTGGCCTTGGTGCCCGAAGATGAGGTGATATCTTGTTGCCGTTTTCTCTATCACTCATTCTCCTCCTTCCCATCGTATCACGCTCCACGTGGGCCGCAGGCCTACTGGTTATCAACCAGGTTCGTCGTGCGGACGGTCGGGTGGCCCTCCTGATCTCTGATTGTTAAGGTGGTAGGATTTTCGACTCCATTCTGTTCGGGATTTTGCTTATGTGCACAAAACCGGAAACTCGATTTTGTGAACTCCAGATGTGTCGTTGATTTCAAACTAAGGAGCGGTTGAAAATTGCATCGGAATAGAGGTTAAATGGTATTCTGGCAGGCGCAGATAACGTCGATGCAACCCACATAAAACATATCCCATATTCCGTGGTTACGTCGACGAATGCGCCGAGGAATCTCTTGAAGTAGATTTGATGATACCAGAAGCGCTGGAAGGGTGAGAAAGATGACGTACTTCCAATAAGTGAAAATATTCACAAAGCCGGAGAGAAATGGTCAAGTCGTAAATCACTCCCAACAAGCATAGACGACTTACCAGCACCCTGTCTGCAATCTTAATCCTCCATACATGAGGAGGTCAGTAAAACCACAGTGCTCTTCCGTGGAGTGGATCGTAAGCGGTCACCCATGAAGAACACCCCAGACTTTGACAGCTCTCATTGTCCAAGAAAAGAACCGATATTGGCAGCCGCTATCGAGATTGGGGTTGTCTTTCCGAACCCCATCACCATCTATACAGCAATCCTAGCGAAAATCCAGCAATGCTAAGCTCTTCGATTGTTCGACAGGGCAAGTGAAAATTGGAACGGTCATCTGCAAGTCCTGGAAGTACAGAGGAACATCCGAGAAATTGCAAGCTTTTTCTCACCATGCATAGAGTCGTAACCTCATGCGGATTCAAAGCGCTTGACGAGCTAGGGTCTCAAATACCTGTTGAAGATGTTGAATGACTTCAGAGATCTAATACCTTCCGCATCTCTTCTGGACATCAATGGGAAAGATCAGCAAGAAGCCTTGTGTCGGCGTACCTTACCACAGTGACTGATCTCAGGTCCTTGCACCAAGTGTTCATTCAACGGCTAAGGGGAATCGCAAAAGGAGCAAGATATCCTTCTCATTATTGACCAGGGATGCATTCAACAGTCTTTCACACTCCGCTCATTTTTCACTGGCCGGCGGTTACGACCCAGACCAGAACAATCTCCCATTGGTTTAAAAACCTTCGTGAGGCAGGATTTTGTGGGACTTTCCCCAATTTCCCCACAATGAATCGTCAAAAATGTCGATTTCGCCCCGGAAATCCATTATGGCTGTCAATAAGTCCACACAGCCTGAGTTGCAAGTCTGCACTTTCCAGGCTTCTAGTTCCATGTCATCATTATTAGCGGAGAGCTTCAGGCGACGTCTTTGATCAAAGAACCGCCACGCCTGGTAGAAACTCGTATCAACAACATCTTCCACTGTCCTCTGATGTTACGGAAACCAGTGGTCTCCGGTTGTCGTTTCGACTTGCATCCGGTTTGTCGCACGTTAGTACTATGGCTTGAGATACTATGGTGATGCGACAACTTATGCTGACGAGCAATCTTCGATCAGTTATTATATGGGTCGATTGTAGCGGATATCTTGAAATCTGAATCTCACATCAAATTTCTCTCAAATTCGTGGAAGGGAGAGTTTGTCTTGAAGAACCGCTTGACGCAACCTTTCTTCGTAAAGTGTGTGTGTGTCTCTATTTAACGCCACGTGATCCGTGCCCATAAGGGATACGCGATCTGAGCCAATTCTGACTAGGGCGGGTAGAGTAAAACTACCTATCGAGTAGCTACATGCAAATAGTGTAGGTAAGTTGCCGTACAGCTACACCGGCAGAGCTCATGTGTCTCCAACACTGAAATTCTCCCCAGACAGAAATCCATGCCCCAGGTCCCTAATCCCGCGATGTTTCAGTTCCCTGAAGTTATCCACTCCTTCAAGCCCATAGAATCTGCTGGTATGAGGGGAAAACCCCAAAACCCCACAGGGAAAAGGGAAAAACCCGCACAAGTATTGGTATATGTTTCAATCGAGAGATAGTGGTGTCGCTCTTTGGTCGTGGGCTGACTTGTGAGCCACCCGATGCACGGCACCGCGGACAGACAGGGCTGCAGACAGAGCCCGTCACTCGTGCAGTCTGTTCGTGCGTCAGTATCTGTTCGTAGAGGTTGGGGGAGGGGGCAGCTCTCTCGCCCGTGGATTAAACACTCGATCGCTTCGCAGGCCAACATGGCCCTTGTGTCGGTCTGTCACCGGACATGGAGCCGGGGCTACAAGGAGCCCACAGTTGCCGCTCTGCTCTTGGCCATCACCTTCTGGTGATGTTACCAGGCTGCACCACGAGGAGGTGGCAGAGTCGGACTTCGCAGCCCTTCTTCGTAAAGGCAGCTTTGTTTCCTGACAGCAAATAGGGGCGGGTCTTCAAAACACACGTGATTTCTCAAAAGTGTTCCTTGGAAGAGCGGTCGGCACAGTTTTCTCAGCACTCTCTGCTAGGTTTTTAACACTAGATAACCAGCATTACTCTGTTACGCAGTAATACTAAGAAGTTGTACTTACTCACGAAAGCATTCTCCCTAACATCAGCATGCCATCTCAACTTCACAAAAGGAAAACATTGAATGCTTATATCCTATACTAGTAATGACGGTACTAGTAACTCTTAACACATACGATGACAAGACCACCACGGAATTTCTGCATGGAGAAAAGCAAACCGGACACGAGAAACAAGTGCGAGAGGGAAGGATCCACGTGGAACAGAAGATTTAAAGCATTTCTTGCTACAGCTTTCAACCGCGGCCCCAAGAGTCTGCACCCATAGAACCCACTGCATGGTGGTTTCTAGTTGTCGCGCTGGAATGGATATAAACAAAAACTCTGGTGAGGTGGAAAGGGGATTAGAACCTACGACGAGAGAATAGTTGCGAAACGAAAAACTCGAGAAAAAAAAAAATAGGACAATAGAAAGAAAAGAAAAAAGGAGACCCATGTCCGGCGGATCCGAAATATCCGAGTCAGTACAAAAGAAGAGCGTTGTAAAAGTTGGAGAGATCTCCAAGCAGAGAAAAGACAAGCAAGGCAATGCAGGAGAATCCGAAGCACTGAGGGTATTATTCTCACAAGGGCAAGATTATACACCACAGACAAGAATGCAGATATTGAGACTATATTCCCAGTCCACAAGTAACTATATCTCGACACAAAGCCTGAGTTGGTCGTGGGGGCGCATGAAAAAAAAAGGGCGCTTTCGGCCAGTTTTAATCTATGAACGCTTGTTCCAGAAGTCCAAGCTTGCTATGACGTCCTCTCCAACTTCGTCTTCGTAGGCATAGATAATCTACCAGAATTGAAGTTAGGACTGTATGGTATCAAAGGGAAATTTTGAACAGGTGTAAAACGTTCTTACCTCTCTTGTGGATGCGTGTAACATTCGGATATTCCGTCCCGTCATAACATGAACCAATCCACCAGTCTCAATGTGCCTGATCTCGATGAAGCTTGGCTCAAAGGCCAGAATATATGGATATGATAACGCAAAGGCTGTGGGGGTGCCTTCCCACGCGATCCGCCAGTCAGGACGCGCGCGCCATCCGTTCCGGTTCACAAAGAAGGAGAAGTCCGAGTAGTTAAGCAGGAATTCTCCATTAAGCCTTTCCATGTGAATTGGCTTGACGTTCTCCTTTTTGGCAACAAAATCGAGTGATGTGTCGGCCTGGTCTAGCAGGGATTGTCTCTCAGTTGTTTCCAGACTAACAACTTCAAATCCTTTCGAGCAACCAACACAAAGCGTGGATCGCAGGAAGTGGACGGAGGAGGATTCCGCGGGGATGTAGAATTCCTATTGGGATGGATTAGAATTCAATTTCGATCATAAGGAGATGGGTGAAAGAGGAGCGCATTCAAACCTTAAAGGGCTTAAAGGCATCTTGACCGCTTTGAAACATCTTGCTTAAAGGCTTCTTTTTGCCCTTTGCAAGGTTATCCACAGGCTCGTATACCTTAATTGTCGTTGATAACGCAGACGTTTTGACGGCGCAAACTAAATGTCTTCCCAATCCGATGCCTGCCTTAAAGAAATTTGAATGTCCTTGGATTTTCTTGGGACGACGCGCTAGGGGGTTCTGGCTTTCGCTCGTGTCTAGGGCTTCAAGAGGGTAGGAGCTAAGGGTCTTGTTCGACAGTACCAACAACAACTGATACTCTTCAAGGGTATCAATTTGAGTAACACCTGTGGCGTCAAGTACACGCCTCGGTTTGGCAGATTTGTCTTTCGGCCATCTGTCTGACAGATATATGCCGTTATCTGTCCCATAGACAAGCTTGCGTCCTCCATCTAAACTTGGAAGTTAGCAGAAATGACAGTTAAGTGTAGTTTAATGGAACAGCATACCAATAGGGACCAAGCAATTTACCCGGTTGGAGGCGCTGAAGAAACCCTCACAGAGGATTGTCTTTGAATAGAAATTGCTGTTTCGCTCTCTAAGCTTTCGTTGTTGCTCCTCGACCAACTCAATGAATTTCCTGCGCTGACTTTGTGAGGTGGCGTACAACGTCTGATCGTAGCCGCCCTTTCCAAGATGCCGGAACGTAACAGGGAAACCATCTTTTGAAGCAGGAGCACTGCTCGCTGCTTTTGCACCAGGAATAAGGTTCGTTGGAGGCCGCCTTGGAAGGCCTAACCTCGGTATCACCTCCTCCATCTGCGTAATGACAAGAAGTTCCAGAGGAATGGGTTTCTTGTAGACCCTATATTCTTCCCGCTTGTTGACCGTTTTTATTCTGACGAGGAGCACGGCATGATCAAAGAGATAAACTGTAACCTCAGCCGAATCCGTCGGGCTCTTTTTGAATCCCACTTTCGTCAGTATCTGGCGGTTCTCTTCAGTGAGCTTGAGGTCGACATAGTCGCCGGGAGAGAACTTCAATGCCATATTAAGCTGCACCAAATTGAAGTGATTTTCTGACTTTCCGGTTTCTGTATTTACGCGAGTCAGAAAGTCCTTAATAAGCGCAATGGCTTTGGGGATATCTTGCTTGTCCGGGTTGTCATCTGCAGTATACTTGACGACGTTTTCTAGAAGCAGAGGATATCTCGCCAGGCGAGTGGTTGGCTTGGTCAGGTAACCGTTCAATTCCAATTTGCGGGACTCTTTTAGTCGCTCCGTCTCTTCGACAAACTTGGCGAATGCTGGATTGGATGCCTTTTCCTTCTCGAACTCGTACTTGCCATAGAGCTGATTCGCACCGTATTTAATGAACGGGTCAAATCTTGGCACAAACTCGAGGAAGATGTCACCGATTGTGTGGACAACTGGGTTTTCCTTTTGCCTCGCGTTGAGAGCCTCCGAGAATTTACCATTGACACTCAGGACCTCCAGACAATTTGAAAACACTGTCCGAATGAATTTTTCACGACGATGTTCCGGGATGGGAGAAAGCGCAGTATTGTGGGCTGATCGGAGTGGGCGCATCCAAAAGTCCCTCAAGTATTCCAGGTCCTTCACAAAATCGCGTTCCGTGTACATAATTTCAAAGATAATTTCCTGTCTTTTCTTCTCCCGATCGTCAAGTTTATCCGCAATTTCCTTTGGCACCATATTGATCCAGAGTTTCTGATCCTCATTGTCATCGTCCCCATGTAGACTTCCTCGCGATGCCGACGGCCGGAGAACTGATTGGGGTTTGAGATTTAGTCTTGCTTGTTGTTCTAGCCGCCTGGGGCAGGCAATCGAGTAACACAGTTTATCCCTTGTGCAAGTTGGCGAATAACATTCAGTTAATAGAGTAAAAACGCCATTTACTTCAGATACAGCGGATTCTTCCCCCATCGTTTCTCGAAATTGGTAGATTTCTCCAGGAGCATCTCGAAGTCTGTGGTCATAAGTGACATCGTGAAAAAGTTTCTGGGCGTCCAAAGCACGACCTAGCAGTAAGGCAAGATTTCGATCCGCGGTCTTAATAATATATGCTAGCAAATCGACCGCTTCCGCACCTGTGAAGGCATTCGTGTAAGCCAGATCGTTCTTTAACCGTTCTCCTACCGGGAGGCGTTCTTTGAAAACAGTCGCGACACGAGATAGTAGCGCGGGATATACAAGCGGCCCCCGGCGAGGATGAGCACCGCTTGGTGTCGACTGGTTCCCAGCTTGGGGGGACGGTTGAGCTTGCGGCAAACTGTTCCGGTCCGGTGTAGCGGTCGAGGCCATGGAGAATGTACGAGAATGGATAGAGCTTTCACTGGGATGCCGCACCCTCGCGTGATGATCATGGCTAGGGGTAATGTCTGAAGGCGGACGTGACATTGGTTTCTCCATCGTCGGGTCAGTGAACGTTCGATCCATGCGTTCCACTCGTTCACGCTCCAAGCCCGACTCTCGCCGCCTACTTGGGACAACTCGACCGGAATTTGTCATTGTCGCGTAGTCACGGTCTGCCGTGTACGAACTCATGGACATAGCACGTTCATTATCATGTCTTTCCGGAACAGGGCGTCCCTGTGGAGTTCTGAATGCCATTGGGGAGTAAGCTTGGTGTTGTTGTTGCGGCTGCGGCTGCTGTTGTTGTCGGAAGGAACTCGGGGGTGCAGGGTTGTAACTAATATATTGCGGTGGCCCGCCAGTCCTCGCGAATGAACGCGACCTGTACGGATCAGAGTTTAACGCAGGGGGCAGAGGCGGGCGGTGTGGCAGGTTATTCGCTTGATACGGTTGGGGAGGCATCGGGGCAGCCCTCGAGTCCAGTCGCGGCGGCACAGAATATTGAGGACGACCTGGGTAAGGGCGCGGTGGGCCTGGTGGTGCTTGGTGCTGGTGATGGAGAGGCATCGGTCCATTCGGCTGCCACTGAGAGTTTCCGTACCCAGAAGCTGAACTTGACCCATATCCAGGACGAGGTTGCCGTGCGGGTGGAGGAGGCGGTCGAGGATGCATGAATGGCTCCGGCACGTGAGAAGTCATGGTGTGAGCCCGTTCCGTGGAGAAATGAGGAGTCTGAGATGTCATAGTCTGCGAGCGGCCAGGTGGCGGGGATCCTCCAAATATCTCCGAGAACGCAGCGTCGCGTTGTGGGAGGGATGAAGTGTGGCCATAGGGGTTGGGCCTATAATTCCGCCCTTGTTGCGTTCCGTACTCCGCCATTGCTAACCCTCAATTCGACCACAAATTACTAAGAATATATGAAGGGTATCTGGGCTCAACACTCCAGCTATCTCCAATGGGTTTTGCAATGGCCTAGGGATGGTAGGCGGGGTCTTGGAAAGTTGGGTCTGGGGGGTAGACGAATTCGGTAGTCAGGAATTCCGGGCTTGATTCACTCAAAACTTCATGCTTCTGAGTCTTAAGCCCATGGTAAGTAACAAATAAGGGGATAGAATAAGTGGAGGTTCACTCACTGAACCACCCGACATCGACACAAACTCTGAAAGATCAGCAAACGAGGGTCATGGAGAGCCCGACGTCTTCTCTCATGGCAGGGCCTGCTGCTCTGACGCGAGTGCTGAGCTCCGGAAGCACTGTGGCTCGCGAAGGGAGTACAAAAGAAGACAACCCGCGCTGACCACACTGAGGTATCGGGCTGGCCGGGTGTTTGGGGGCAAACGTCCCAAGTCTGGCTCGGTTCAGGCGCAGGGTGTTACGGCTGGTTGTCGTGAGGAGCCCGCAAAGGCCTGATAAGTCACAGGAATTACAGTCATGATTTGGTTGTTAGGCACGACCAACAACCAATCACCAGCAGCCGTACACTTAGAGGGTTAATTTCAAAAAAAGCAACCAACCATAATTGAGTTATTTAACCTTATCTATCCAATGACCATGTTTGCACGTGACTACGTCAACTTGCTGTTTCGGGGAACATGGGGCTCACCCGCGAAACACACTCGAGATATTGCTCGTACAGCTACTAGTTACCAACTTGGTACATCCAGTTCTTGCTGGGTCTTTCAGGTCATCTCTGCCTTTGACAAATGTGACGTTTGTTATTTTTTGCAATAGGCGTCGGCCCCAACACTCATCCCTGGCTTTGCCCTTTCCGTGTTTGTCGTCGAGGCAATCACCCAGATCCACTGCAATTGAGAACGGCCAGATCAGACAGACAATCGCCATGGCAGACAGTGATCTCGCACCCAAGTTCGCCCCATTCTTTGGGATGGTTAGTTTCCCGCAGCTTGCTTCAGAGTTACAGGCTAATATACCTTCGCATTGACAGGCAGGCGTTGCGTCAGCGGTAAGGACACTCTTTGGACTCCCAATCTTCCTCTTTCGTTCGTTTCGGTAAAACGGTAAAACGAAAAGCAATCACTGAGACATATTGACGGATTTCCAGATGATATTTGGATGTAGGTTTGCCGCTCTGAAAAGTTACTATGATGGTTTCCTCCATTCTTACACATAACTCAGCGTTAGGAGCAGCGTATGGAACTGCCAAAGCTGGCATCGGCATCGCGGGCGTTGGAACGTTTAGACCAGACCTGATCATGAAGGTGTGTCATCACTTGTTCACGTTGAAATGCTATCTGCTTACAAAGGCCATAGTCTCTTATTCCAGTGGTCATGGCTGGTATTATCGCCGTCTACGGTCTTGTTATTGCAGTCCTCATTGCCGGCGACCTCAAACCTCCTCCGGTTTCCAACTATAGTTTATACCAGTAAGCCTCTTAACTACGGTCGCAAATGATCTTTCTCGATAGCAGTCAGCGGGATATGTGCCAACTTATTTCGTGTGAACAGAGGTTCTATGCATCTCGCAGCAGGTTTATCAGTGGGTTTGGCGGGGGTTGCTGCAGGCTATACTATTGGTGCAGTTGGTGATGTGGTCAGTGATGAGCCCTATGTGATGACTTTCTGTAGCATCGTGGGCTAAGCTGGTTGCAGGGAGTTCGTTCGTACATGCAGCAGTCGCGAGTTTTCGTAGGCATGGTTTTAATTTTGATCTTTGGTGAAGTTTTAGGTCTTTATGGGTGTGTCCATCCCTTTCCCAATGAATGTGTTCCCGATGCATGGCTACTAACATATTCAATCAGTTTGATTGTTGGCTTGATTTTGAATTCCAAGAGCTAAGCTGGAGTTGTTGTAGCGGTGCATTGGCGGTCTTCCTGGACCATGTCTTCCAGAGAGAATTCATTTGGATTAGCTGTAGGGTCTAACATGCATATTCAAATCTTATTAGAGTCTTAACCTGTATATATCTATTACTTTTTAGAACATCTTTCTAAACAACCACTCCAGCACCATGTTTTGGATGCATTTGCGAACAAGGACAAAGACAAACTCAGGAGGCAAAGATGTGATCGCCAAGATATCTTCAGGGTTCCTCAATCCTGTGCTTCAAACAAATGCAACAAGCCCCGATTGATGTTACTTTCAGAGTGATCACAGGGATAACAAATTCTTCGAGAAGGACTGACCGGAGATTTATTCCTTGATTCCATACGACTAATTGACCGTGTTGCTAAGTGACTCAAGCTTTCTTGGAGCCCCAAAGAATCCAAGCCACTGGACCAAGCTTGACCATTTCCCAAAAAGCCCCGCCTACGTCAGACGCCTCTGCTCCTGGTTCAGCTTTTGCGCCAGGTCAACTCAAATCCAATTCAGCATTATGAATTTTCCCCCTCGTCCTCGACTTATCAGCTAAATCAAATGGCTGCTACTTTGTCTGATCCTTTCAGTTTCACTGACTTCCCTCTTGCACCAATTTAACGGACCTTTCTTCCGATTCTTCCGACTGCCGGTACTTGCACCTACCGACTGAAAATAGCGATGACCTGAACGTTATTCGTCCGTATCCTGATGGCTGCAGAAACGGTTCAGCATCAGGTGTCCAGTCCGCCTACCAAGAACCAGCCTGAATTACAGAAGAAGGCCCTTGATATTGAAAAGAAGCATGATTCCTTGCCTGTACCCAGTTCGAGGCCTCCTACGCCTCCGGATATCGCAAGGAATCGAGAGTTAAGACGACGGAGCATTCCGAAGGAAAAATTGAAAATTGAAGACTTTGAGTTGATCAAGACTTTAGGAACCGGTGCGGACACATTTGGTCTTCTTCTTCTGCTTTTTGACTGCTCTGGGTGTGTAAGGGCTAACCTCTGTAGGGACTTTTGCTCGAGTCTGGCTCGTTCGGTGGAAGGGATCGGAGGAAGGCCAGGACCAGGTGTTCGCGCTGAAGGTCTTACGCAAAGCTGATGGTGATTCCCTGCCCCCTGTGATCTTTACAGGAGCTTTCATGTTCGGAGTAAGCTAACAGTTCCTTTTGCCCGTTCCAGTCATCCAGCTGAAACAGGTGGAACACGTCCGCAACGAAAACATATCTCTTGCAGCTGTCGCTGGACATCCGTTCATTACGACCCTGATTGCCACGTTTTCCGATGATGAGTGTCTATATATGCTGGTATTTTTCCTCCCTTGTCTGGTTTTTACTTGGATTATGACTGACCAAACAACTCCACTGCAGCTCGAGTACTGCCCAGGTGGCGAAATATTTAGCTTCCTTCGGCGTGCGAAACGGTTTAATGAAGCAACTGCACGATTTTACGCGGCTGAAATAGTTTTAATTTTCGAGTTCCTCCATGATGTGCAAGGAGTGGCGTACCGCGACCTTAAACCGGAAAATCTTTTGTTGGATGCAGAAGGTCACATCAAGCTCGTGGATTTTGGGTTCGCGAAACGTCTATATAGTATGGAGACCTACACCCTCTGTGGCACCCCCGAATACCTTGCGCCTGAAGTTATACACAACAGAGGTCATGGTCTCGCTGTTGACTGGTGGGCGCTGGGCATCCTGATATACGAATTCCTGGTTGGCCAACCGCCATTTTGGGATCCCAATCCAATGTGCATCTACGAGCAGATTGTTGAGGGTCACATTCGATTTCCACATAATATATCACCAGCAGCGCGGGATATCATATCTGGATTGTGCAAAACCAATCCATCTGAGAGGCTTGGGTACATATCTGGGGGAACACAACGTGTCAAAAATCACCCCTTTTTCAAAGATATCAACTGGGATGACCTGTACAATAGGAAGACAAAAGGACCCATAATACCTCGCGTTGACCATGCAGCCGACGCGGGAAATTTTGAGGAATATCCTCCGCCACCAGATCCGAGCACACAGGCACAATACACTCCCGAAATGAGAGAACAGTATGAAGAGCAGTTCCGGGATTTTTGACATCCGTTTCGAATTTAGGTACAGGACGGCCAATTTGGGAATACCGCAATATTTGAAAAGGTTCCCTGTGCACATACTCTGCCGACTGTTCGTCTCTATATTAGTAAAAAGGATTGCTATCCTTACTGACAGTCCACGATTGGTCGGGTATATCCGCTAGATACTTGAAAGATACAGAACGTCGAGGTCTTGGTTCTGGCTTGCTCAGGTTCCATTGTTTACATACTAGTCGATCAAATACCCTAGTCGATCACTCTCCCGCCACCTTCTGGCTTAACGGTCAAATTTCACCACAATTATCTAAGAAAATCACCTAATTACATTATGAACTATTTTCTGTATGCTGGGGGCATGTAGGAGCAGTGTGTCCCATTAAATTACACACACTACACCGTGGTGCTGCGCGCTTTTGTGGCTGCAACTCAGGCTGCTCGACCACCCCTCCTTGACCTTCATTGAGCCTTCGTACGCGACCCGTCCCTTCTTTGACAGTCAAAGCACCTTCCTGACCTATAAATGCATGCCGCTCTCTCACTTTCTCATTTGTTTCTCATTTGCAGCCAGTAGTTCTCCGTTTTGTGCTGCCAAAATGGCAGCATTGTGCATGGCCATCCGACATCCCTTGACAAGCTGATCTAGAGCTCGAGTGGTTGGGCTGGGCGGGCTTTGCGTGCGGCACTTGAGATACTTCTTGACTTTCTCACTCTGCAGCTCCTGTTGTCGTACATTGTGAGGTGTGGCCGTGGCCCAGGAGGCTTGGGAACTATGAGAAGTCCCTGGGGGGGTTGGTGTATGCATCTGAGTGTTGAGACATGAAAGAACCTGCTCTGGATCATATAGAACCAGTCCTGTAACTCTGAACTGACAGTCAGAGCTGCAGTCTGAATTGAAGAATATATGCTGAAGAGCTCATCTTTGTCAATGTCGTTGATGCCAAGCACCATACTCCTCGGAACCGGTAGTCCATATGCCTGCTTCAAGGGAGAAAAACAGCTGACATCCAGTGGCTGCAAGAGATGAGAGGAGTGTGATGGCATGTAGAGAGGGATGATGGAGTTTTCTGTGCAAAACTCGTCAAATTCAGGACCACTGTGACTGTCATGTCCATCAAGAATCAAGAGTCGATATCGCCCAATTGTATGAGACAGGGTATGCTTGTTGAAGATTTCTTTGAGCCAGAATAACCTTAGTTCCTTGTTGGTCCATCCATTTTCGACTCGGCCCCGCGGTTTGCGATTGGGCTGGGTTTTTTTATTAGTTGCATGTTGGAAGAGCCTCATGAGAAATAGGGTATCGAGAAGCCAGCTGGTCTACTTGGATATTTTAGGGTATGCTTGTCATTCCGTCCGCAGAACTACTGCTGTATTCCAGCTAAAATATGAAGTTGAGCAGTATTGTGGAGAAATTTCGCCCGCGTTCACACATTTCAATGACGACTTGGAAAGGCAACAAGCTCAAGCGGTCTCGAAAGAGAAGACTCCAGAAAGTGGACAATCAGTCGCTGAGAGTTCAGAATGGAGACAAGGTCAATCGTAACGATTTGAATTGATTAAAATGGCCTTCATACTAGGTAAGCTACAGCGAACTTTCCATTGACCGAAAAGAGGCAAGAAATGAACTAAGAATCGCGAAGGTGAAGATGGAAAGAGACATACGGAGACGCGGCAGAGAGGATATTAAACGTGAAGCAAGACAATGACAAGTATACATAAAGTAGAAAAGGCAACAGGTAGAGAGCGTGACAAATACACATTAGGAAACCAGAGACAACAAGACTTGAGTGTGGAGGAACTGAGGTCAAGGAAATCACCAGGCGTAAAGAGCGCGGAAGCAGTGAAATAATTCGGTCAACAGCCACGCTAAGGTATACCTTGATTAAGCAAATGTCTTCACTTTTCCTGAGCGAAGGAGTCAGTCCAACGAGAACGAGACGGTTGTTGGGCAAGAAGAGCACTCGATGTAAGGAATGGATAGGGTCAAGCCCACTGTTCAATGGCCACCGTCCAGCACCAAATTTGACAGGATAAGGGCCACCTCACCCGTCATATCGGAGCTTACTAAGGACATTTCGCTGCGCTCCCTCTAACTGTGCCCTCCAAGCGGCATGCACCACTCAAAATGCAACATCGCCTTCTATCGCTGATTTCGCTAACATGCCCATACGAGGTCCGACCTATGCGGCCTCGCCATTTGCTGCTTCCTGTTGGGCGGCCAGATGTCGTTGCTGCTCTCGCTGCATTCGTGCCTCGATTTCTCTGAGCTGGCTCTCGCGGGCCAGGAGCTCCTGTCGCTTCTCATTAATTTCACGTTGCACCTTGAGTTCGATCTCGCGGAGTTTCTCTTCTTCTCTGCGTAGCTGTTCCTCCTTCAGACGGACTGACTGCGTTGCGAGATCCTCGGGGTTCATGGTCGAATCTCCATCGCTGCGACCACGTTAGCAGGTTCCTTTTCCTATCGAATGAGTAAGAAAAAAGAGTCACGTACGCATTAACTCCCTCCACACTTCTGCTGAGCTTCTCTGTACGGTAGTTTTCATAGAGGAAGTCATGGGTGATTTCCTTCAGGTCAGCCAAGTGAGTATGCAGAAGGGCGCTACGGATAGCCAAGAAATCCGAGTGACGCGGGTTTTCGACCTCAACCACGCCCCATGGGTATTGCCGTGCCCGAACCTGACGGCCATTAATCTCCAGTATATCTTCCGATCCAACAATAGCAAAAGGCATGAGGCCTCTCAGCTCCGCGTTTTCCTCCACAGTATCTTCGTCATCCTCCTCAACATCGTAAGGGAAATTGTAGATAGGAATACGATAATGCTCAATATCTTCCATGATAAGCTTCTTGGACTCTGCTAGCTCGGCTGGTGTGAGCGAATCAGCCTTGCCGATCACGGGGATGACGTTAACACGAGGGGACAAGCGTTTCATTAGCTCGATATCCAACTCTCGGAGACCGTGGCCGGTTGGTGTGATGAAGTACAGAAGAGCATGGACACGATTGTCGCGGAATCGAGGGTTACGTTTGATACGGGACTCTTCGGCGAGGATATCATCGTACTGGCGTTCCAGGTAGCCGACAATTTCTGAGAAACTTCGAAGGGATCAGTGGTACGACATTGGAGTTGAATGTGGGGCGATCAATCAGCATACCTGGCTTCATTGTCGATCTGGTCACCGAAACCAGGTGTGTCAACAATAGTCAAAGAGATACGAGTACCTTCCTCATCGAGCTCTAAATCTAGGAAGTCAATTAGGTCACCTGGATTCAAGCACTAGTTTGGGTTTTGATCCGAGGGGAGATCATTGGTCAACGCACCGACGGTTACTGGCTTGATGCGAACTCCTTCTTCAATGTGGGCATTGGCGGCATCATCTGCATCCTTGCTTTGGAGGACTTTCTTTCCGCAGAGGGTGTTGACGAAGGTGGTACGGCCTGGTTTCCAGCAGCCTGGTTAGCATCTAGCAGTATAAATGATAAAATAAAAACAAGAAAAACTCTTAGCAGGCGGTCATACCTGTTCCACTGGCACCACAGACCATCAAACAGAACTGAATTCCCTTCTTGACATTCTTCTTTCGGCGGATCCTGATCTAGTTCCATTTCAACAGCAAAGAGCGTTAGCACTCCGCAAAGTGCGAATATCGATGAATCGCACTCTCTATTAAACGTATTTACGCTTTAAAGCCAAGCTCAAACGGCACATAAGACTGGCGAGGAGTGGAACGTACAGCGTTGGCTGTGGACGACATGGTGGGATGCTTTGTTTGGAAGGTGATGGCAGGAGTGCGAAGGGAACTGTTGCCGGAGCTACAGTCTCAGGAAGGATGGCTGTAGAAAACGAGTGCGGTGTCACCGTCAACGGTAGAGCTTGGTCACAGAGGCTGTCCCCTTTGAAGAAAAAGAGGGTTGAGGGTGAGGTGGTTACTTGATGCAGTATTGGATGCCCAGGGGCTTGGTGTCAAGCAACGGAATATTACAACTGTAATTAAGCAACTGTCAGAATAGTATCATTGAAACCCTGCTATTACGCCGACTGACGTGCTGATATGTGTGAAAACTCCGTATTTTATTTTATTTTCTGTAACTATAATACAGAGCTGTTTTAGACCATGATGGAAGCAGTTTAGACGTAAATTGGTTACAGATAGGTCACCAATGGTAACTTTGGCCTTCCCCCCCTTTTCCCCAGTGTCTCACCAGCTAATCAGTTCGTGATTCTCCAAAGCTCCCTGACCCTTGTCTTCTCCTTGTCCTCCCTCCAAATTGTCCCATTTTTTTTTGTTGCAGAGCTCTGAGGAGGGAGCTTACAGCAATCATCCAAATTGATTAAATCCACTATGCCAATAACTGTGTTGATTTCCTCCTTGCATAGAAGAAATAGTGACACCAAGAGAGTGCTGGAACATCCGAGAGACCAAAACACAACCAACCACGGCTCTCCTTTCTGAAACTAAACCGCTTTCAGCCAGCTCCAAGGAAATCAGTCATGTGACGAAACTGTCTGATATCATACCCTGGAGCTGTATGCTGTGGTGATCAGACATGGAGCTGCCCATGTTCAAAATAGTATTGTGCAAATACCATTTGTTTTACTCACTTCTTTCCTTAACGAATATCTATACTGACCCCTTTACTCTCCGGTATTTTTAATATTAATTTCCCATATCCTGCCGCTCAGCGAGCCGCCTACTACTACTACTACTACTACTACGTGCCCGCGGAATGATACATACTATCTGATCATCACCAACCGAAATCATGAATACCCGACCGGTAATAGATACGTCAACGGGGCCATCCTCTCTGTCAGTGGCCTTCAACAGTGACAATACCTGCTTCTCGGTAGGATTAGATTCGGGGTTTTGTGGCAAGTTGAGGAGTAACCCTTCATTCTGCTTTGCCGGATTCCTTCTGACGCTGGATTTTGGGCGAGAGCGACAGTCTTTAACTCCGATCCATGCGAACTAAAAGTATCTCGTGGTGAGTAACATGTCCAGACGTCCGTGCTCGGTCTGACCATTTCGACTTTGGACTACCTTTGGATTAACGACAAGAGCAGACCTCGATGCCGGCATTGGGATAGCGGAAATGCTTGGGCAGTCAAACTATTTGGCATTGGTCGGAGGCGGGCGAAAGCCCAAGTTTCCTCAGAATAAGGCAAGACATCTCTTTTGCATTGTCCACCGGGCCTTCTAAGATGACTGATGTAGCCGCTAACTCCCAGATGTTGAACGTAGATAGTGATCTGGGACGATGCCAAGCAGAAAGTCGTTATCACTCTTGATTTTCGCACGTCAGTCCTCCGTGTCCGACTATCAAAGTCGCGAATCGTTGTGGCCCTTCATAGCAGTATCCACATTTTTGCATTCTCCGTGCCTCCCAAGAAACTTTCTGTGTTTGAAACGGCGGACAACCCGCTTGGTCTTGTCTGCCTAGGAAAGAAGATTGTCGCCTTTCCAGGAAGGTCAGCGGGGCACATACAGATAGTTGAGTTGGATACAGGTAACGTGAGCATTATACCTGCTCATAGCACCCCTTTGAGGGCGATGACGTTGAGTTCGGACGGAACTCTACTGGCTACTGCTAGTGAAACGGTAAGAACATCTATGTGCTTTTGGATACCTTTTGCAACAATGAGGATATGTCTAAGCTCAACGGTTTCAGGGTACACTCATCCGTGTCTATTCAACTAGTAACTGCACTAAGATAATCGAGTTGCGAAGGGGAATAGATCCGGCGGAAGTATTCTCATTGGCAATCTCACCCTCTAGCACCTTGCTTGCTGTTACTTCTGATAAATCTACCCTCCATGTATTTGACCTTCCGCCCATGAATGGCATACCGTCCAAACTTACCGCCGCAGAGGAAGGATTGCACCAAAAATGGGGAGTTCTGGGAAAAATCCCGTTGCTTCCACGAGTATTTTCCGATGTTTATTCTTTCGCCAGCGCGCAATTTGAACTGGGAGATGACTATGGTCAAGCGTACCTTCCTCCATTGGGTTCGACAATTCCCCGCCCATCCAAAGGGGTTATCGGATGGATCGACGACAGAACACTGGTGCTCGTAAGTTCTGGGAAGGAAGGGAGGTGGGAAAGGTTTGCGATACGGGAGGGCGATGATGGGAAGCGGTACTGTGTACGGGAAGGATGGAAGAGGTATCTTGGCGGTTGAACCAGTTATGGAAGGATGGAGCTCCAAGATAAAGCTGCACCACTTCTCAGGCAATCTGCCCTGGTGGAGGCAAGTCCAGAGCCGTTTGCGATGCTTGGCCTTCCAGATTAGTTCGACTGAGAGAAGCCATTGTATGGTTGGTATAACCCTGAGGGTCGTGAAAATTGTTATACCGGATCGCCCTGCAAGGGAAATGGGTGGCAGAGGATAAGCTCGGCAGGTCCGGAAATGGCGATTGACCATGCTATATGGCGTTTCGTAGAATAGTGCTGTCGCATGACAGACTCGAGGTAATTTTATAATAGAATGGGAATAAGCAAAATCCACGTCCCTGTCTAACTTCCATTTCCCGTTCACCTGCTACCATCTCTGTCTCGATAACGTCTTGGTTTCGTTGATCTGGATCTCGACCTGCGACTTGATGATCTCTTATCGTGAGAATGCGAACGGTCCTCACTGCTATGATCCCTTCTTTCTCGGTGCTGTCTTCGTTCCGTCGACCGGGACCTTGACCTGCGGCGCGGAGAATTTCTGTCAGGGGAGAGGGAGCGGGAATGAGAACGATAACGATAACGATCCTCGCTGGTTTCCCGATGACGGTGACGGTGATGATGGCGATGCTTGCGTCGCTCGCGTCGTTCTTCACTTTCAACCTGTCTTTTGCTTGACCTGGACTTTTCCAGAGCCCTCTGCACTTCTTCTTTCTTTTCCTGAATTAAGTACTCCTTCATGGGATCTTCATCGTCATGCTCTTCAATTAGTCGAGCCAACTCCTTCTCCTCCTTTAACAACGACCGACGTCTTCTCTGTTCTTTGTCCTCGCCTTCACCACTGGCCCTGCGTCTGTCCCCGATGCGCAACTTATCCTCCCTCCGCCGTTGTTCCCTTTCTGTCTCTTCGGCTTCAAGAGCCACCAGATTATCCTCAAGCCCTTCATCTTCCCTGCGCTTATATCTCGCATGGTCAACGCGAATGATCCGACCCATGACTGTCACACCACATAAGTTATCCACCGCTAGATCAGTGCTCCTTTGATCTTCGTATTTCAAAAACGCAAATCCTTTGCTCTTTCCTGTCTCCTTGTCACGGACGAGGTTGAGGTGAACCGGCTCGCCGAACTGAGAAAAGATCGTGAGGATGTCGCCTTCGCTGAGTTCGTATGGCAGACCGCCAATGTAGATGTAGGCTGAGTCGCGGTAATCGGCGTGCCACGAGGCTTCGGGGGGACTGTATAGATTGCAGTTAGCAGCGATATGCATATAGCCTACCAGAACTACGGTTTTTCAGGACTTACACTGCATTTTCAAGCTCTCGCTTGTTCAACGCTTCAATTTGCCGTATGATGTTCATCTTCCGCTTATACTGCAGAGTTGTATAGAAAAGATCGATCGTAAAGACAAGTAGAGCTCAGGATCAGGAGAAACGCAGGTATGGGAAGTTTTTTTCCAAAGTTTCCCATGACACAGAGTTGCAGATAGTTATAGCCAGAGAAAGCTGTCAGACGGAACCAAGGCTTTAGCGTCGACGCGTGACATAAGAGGAAACTTGTATGCATGCTTACATTCTCCCTACTCCGAGAATCTGGCAAGAGTTCACTCTACATGGTCGAGAAGAGGCTGTCCTTTATTGAACCAGAACTTCCCGTTTTATTTTCTAGTTCTCTAGTTGTTATTCCCTACTCTCAGACACCCCTTTTCCCTCAGCGATCACCCTCGAAACCTTGTTCCGGATAAACATCCCCAACCTCAACACCTCTCTCACGACATATTGCACTGGCGCACAACGATACTGGCATGACACCGGCAGCATGGCAGGAGTAGGAAATCGCGCGTCGACTATAAGCCAGAACTCGGGAATCAAGAGCGGCAATGGTAGCAGACCAACAAGCAAGGATGGCAAGAAGAACATCTGGTCCTCCTTGCTGGACGGAGTATCAACGGGCAAAAAGCTTCCAGAGAAGACGCTGCTGGTTCTAGGTGCGTGCGCTTAGTCCCTCTGCTTGAGCTCCTTACTTAATCCCCTATAGTTTTTGTGCAGTGTATCACACTTGGGATCGTGTCAATGCGGCTGACTAGTTGTACCATTCTCAACACCTAGGCGGGACACCTGCAAGTCAGAAGGAGTTTCTCGAGACCTTATCATCCGATCCATCAGATCCCAGACCGCTCTCTGAGAGACGGAAGGGCAAAATCCCACCGATTGCGAACCAATTCGCTCTTGGCTATACCTACATCGATGTCTTGGATGCAGACCAAGAGGGTAGGATGCGCTTGCGCTTCTTTCAGCATTGGACCCTCCACGCTATACCTCTTGTCTTACACGACAGCTGATGATTACGCTTTATACGACAGACATTCTGGCCCGTGTCTCTACATACCTACTCTCCGAGCCATCTGCGGCATTTGCGCCGCTCCTCAAACCACTCTTGACCCCTACATCAATACCTGATACCTTGGTAGTTATATTGCTCGATTGGGAGAACCCATGGACATGGGTGAGGCAACTACGTCAATGGGTGCGGCTATTGAGGTCGGTTCTGATCTCTTTAGACGATGAGACAAAGCTTGTGATGGAGGAAGTTATGATGGACTGGAGAGATCGGAGAAGAGTCACTGATACCTCTTCCTACTCAACCGGAGCGGGCGGGTCGGTATCGATACCTTTGGGGCCAGGAGAGTGGGACGAAGGATTAGGCATTCCCATGTGTGTAGTGTGCCAGGGGGTGCGTCTGCCCTTTCATCTCTTCCAGTAACGGCTGCTAACAGACCAATGCGCGCATAACAGGCAGAGAAAATCGAGAAATTGGAGAAGGAGCACGGTTGGAGAGAAGAGGAATTTGACTTTATTCTGCAGTTCATGCGAACCATTCTCCTCAAACGTAAGATTCCATATCCCCAAGTTTCCCTCTTCGGTGCACCCTGAGGTCACTAATATTTTGGAGCAGATGGCTCATCGTTGATATATACGACGCCTTTCCTCGCTAGCTCCCTCCAAAGCCTTATCCATTCGTCCCTTGGGATCCACTCCATACTAAAACGTCAATCTCTGAAACACAATGTTATTGATAGAGACAAAATCCTAGTTCCGTCGAACTGGGACTCATGGGGCAAGATCCGCATCATTAGAGAGGGGTTTGATATTGAAGGTGTGGGGACAAGTTGGTCTATTGAAATTCAAGAACCTCCTGAATCGCCGCCTCCTCCCCCTTCGGCGTCTACAGATCATACAACTGAAGCCGCGTATGAGGAAGTCAGAAAACCAGAACCTGAGAAGGACGATGGTACCAGTGCTGTAGCAATATACGAACAGACGATTCAAGACCCGCGATACGGCGTGATCGGTTCGCGTCCTACTCAGTTCAACGGACACAAAGACAGTGATAATAAGATCGAAGTTGAAACGGTTGACACGCAAACGTTCCTAAAGGAGCAACTCGAAGTACTTGAACAACTCAAAGCCGAAGATGAGAAACAAGCCTCTGAGCTTAGGAGAAATGGAACCGGAGCGAGGGATAGCGACCTCAATTCCTCCGCACTTGGTATGGACGACACGGGACGTGTAAATGAGCATATTGGCCCTGTGCAGTTCAACATGGGTGGCATTCAAGTTGATGCGGATGACATGCTTAGGAAACTAAAGGTGAATTATACTCTAACTCAACTGGTCATACATTTGTGGACTCTATACACTGACGCATGAAGCAGGAACGAGAAGCCAATCGTGTTGCTGCTGCAGCGGCAAGCAACCTTCCAACATCACCAGATTCGACCGTTGGGCCACTTTCTTCGGCCTCACCATCCGCCATATCCACAACAGGCATGACAGTAACGGGTGAAGAGAAAGTGCAGAACCAGGCCCTTGCAAGCTTTTTCGCGAACCTTGTTAAGAAATCTGGTGGTTCAAGTCCAAGATCTGGGTCGACCTCGTGAGTATGAGGTAATGTTTCTGAATTGTCGTATGGTGTGTGCCTCTCAGCGTTGGCCTTCAGTGGGTGGATGGTATTGTACGTCTGTGGTTTCGCAATCTGATTGTGTACCAGCTACCATTCCTATTTTTTTGATAGATAATACCCCTGGTTTTACTTTTACTTCTCTCGTGACTGCTATTTCGCCGCTACATGTCCCTTCTATCACCAAATGAACAACCGCCACTATTTCATAAGAGACACTACGCACGCACCTGCAAGGGGATAAGACCAGTTTCTAGATGGGAGTTTGAATTAAATGAATTATGTATAAATGAATGCTTCGGATAAGAGACATGTTAAATGCTTTAAGGGTCGACTCCAACCGCCTTGCAAGCTGCACCGGAGCCAGAGCAAAGTACCACAGTTGGGATGACGGAGAAGTTTTCGCCAGCAACCGTGGTAGGCTAGGAGAGACCAGCATGCCTCGCCAATCCAGCTGCCTAGTTGTTGGGCTTAGGATCAATGTCGACCACAGGGATCTTGGTGTCTTCGAGCTTGATAGCATCAGGGTTGTTCTCAGCAACGCCAGAGTACTTGTTGATCCAGCCAAGGGCTTGCTGGTGCCAGACGAGGCTGTTCTCAGGTTTCAAGACCCTATGAAAAGTAAGTTAGAATTCCAACCCAGCTTTGATACCACTAAGAAGCGAGGTAAAACACGCACCAATGGTTCTCATCCGGGAAGTTGAGGAAGCGGCTGGGAACGCCACGCTCCTGGAGGACGTTGAAGAGGGCAAGACCCTCAGCGACAGAGAGGCGGTAGTCAAGGTCGTTGTGGATAACCAGCATTGGAGTAGACCACTGGAGAATCTGCTCAGGGGCAGAAGGGTCGAAACGCTCGTAGTTCTCACGGGCTTCCCAAAAGGTTCCGTTGAACTGATTGGTGTTAGTTATCGTCGCACTGGGACAAGGGTATGAATGGTATATATGTTAGACGTACGTCGTGGTTGATGAAGAACAGCTCTTCAGTAGCAATCTTAGCAGCGCTAACGAAAGTACCGTCGTGAGAGACCAAGGCTTTGAACTTGCGGCCAAGAGGCTGACCCTGGATCCAATTGACCATGAAACCTCCGTAAGAGGCACCGGCCGCAACGCCATTCTCAACATCAACATAGTCGAGGTTGTCACGGACGTACTCCCAGCCGAGGACGAGGTCCTTGTAAGGGGCACCACCCCAGTCGTTCTGGATATCATCGATGAACTTCTGGCCAAATCCAGTGCTGCCAGTGGGGTTGGGAGTCACAACAACATAACCCTGGTCGGCCCAGACCTTGGGGTTCCACCGAGTGCTCCAGCTGTTAGCCCAGGAGCCCTGGGGCCCACCGTGGATGAGGTAGGCAAGAGGATACTTCTTCTCCTTGCTGAACCCGGTTGGCTTGACGATCCACGCGTGGTTCTTTGATTGTGAGAACTCCATGTCAGCAACAGCTCCTATTGGAGTTTGGGACGGTAAAAAACTCACCTTGGTACGGAAACCATCGTAGTAAAATTCTTCAATGTCGTGGGGACCAAGTCCCTTCAATTCAGGGTCATTTTCATTGGCGAAGAAGAGTTTCTTTGGTTCACCACGCGGGTTGGCAATGTAGTAGAGAACACTAGACCAGATAGCAGAGCCAGTGACGAGCACACGATCAGACTTTCCGAGAATGGTGAAAGCGCTGACCGATCCAAACTGCTTGAATGGCTTGGGCTCATCATCGTCCTTGGCATGAGTAGAAAGAGAGAAGAGCTTGTAGGTACCACGGTCCTCAGCACTCAAATAGAAGGTCTTGCCGTCGTGAGTCCATCTCAGAACATCAGGGGAACGGTCCCAGTTTCCAGCAACTGTTCTGGTCTTGCCGGTCTTGAAGCTGTAGACGTAAATCACTCTTCTGTCTGATTCGTAGTTGAAAGTGGCCATCTGAATATATGCGAGCTCCTTGCTGTCCGGCGAGAAGACAGGGGCAGAAGAAGCACCGACGATTCCTTTCTTAGCTACGGCGCTATCGGGACCGTTGATGGGTTTGGCAACCTCAGAGCCATCATGGGGAACGACGAAGATATAGGAGGTAGTGACGTTGGCCTTAGGTAGCTCAGGAGCTTTGCTCATGAAAGCAACGGTCTTGCCGTCGGGAGAGAGGTCATAATCGCCGGAACCACCGAAGGGTGGATACGGGGATTCAGCATACTTGACGGGAGCCACCAAGTTGTTCAGCTTTCCATCGAAACTGTATTTGCCACGGTGGCCCTTCTTCAAGCTGCCAGAGAAGACGGCTTGGAATTCAGTGGTGAGATATGTATCCCAATGCCGTACGAAAATACTGTCGTAGATGCGAGCACTGCTCAATGGCTTCTCAACATTCTCGGGGTTGAACAGCTTGCCGTCGGCAGTCGACTGGCCGTAGAGAACGAAGTTGACGTCTCCTCGCTTGGTCAGGACAGCTTTTAGACCAGAAAGAGGACCAGAGAGGGAGGCAGCTTTGTAACTAGAGTGACAATTTGAGTAATCCTGGGATCGGCTGCTGTGCGTTGTGATGGGATCAAGGCACATACCCCTTGGAGAAATCCTTGATGTCGGAGATCCACAGCTCAACACCGCCAGGAACTTCGGCATTGGTGCCATTGACATAGAGGACCTCAGAGCCTTTTCCGAGCCAAACAATCTCAGACACGTTCGGGTCCTCAGTGAGCACGCTGATTTTTCCAGTCTTCAGATCCAGCAGCTCCCATGCGTTCTTAACGGTGGCATGTTCCTCAAAAGAGTACTGGGAGGTGTGGAATATGGCGACTTTCTACAAAAATCACGCAACGATCAGTCAATTGTCCCTAGGGCGGACAAATGCGCTGAATAGAGTCACTCACACCCGATGGATCAGGAACAGCTTCACCTCTTCGCGGAGCAGAGATGAGTTGCCTAGGCGAAATGTCCAGTTAGTCCAATTCCACCTACTCTGGACGGTTTAACGTACTCGGGAGTGAACGCCAGCCCTGGTGACACGAATGCCAGGGCGGCTAACAGCCATTTGGCCATCGCCATGATTGTTGGCAGCCCGACGGCCTCTCTTGCACTCTTCAGTGCCCACTGACTCGGATACACAAACGAGAGGAGTTTTATACAGGGGCACTACACAATTAAACGAGAGACCTCACTTGCTCCAGGACCAAAGAATCCTGAACCATGCAGAAGCAAGGGACAGAGAAAATGATAGACAAAGGGATATGCGGAGGTATATACTCCCCTGCGCGGGGGACTGGGGCAACAGCGAGGATCGCGTTCATTTTAAAGAACAAACCCACCCGGCAGCATCATCATCCCTCGTCGTTGGCCATCCCCATCTCCGATGGTGAGATTAGCATCCGTCCTGCAGGTGCTCGTCACCCCAGTCAACCCCGGCCAGCTCCGCTGTCGCGAGCTTCCCACGGAGGAGTTTCCACTGGATAATTAAAGGATCAGCAACAACGACGGACCGGGCGGCTTGGCTTGGGCAATGAGAAGGGCAAAGCGCCGTCCAGCCAGCTCCATTTTCCCATCACACAGCCCCAAGGTTACATAGATATGATTCTCCTTTCCTCATCTTTGCCATCTTCTTCCGCTCTGCCTTCTTCTGGTGCGGTATGCATTGAGTAGTCTACCACCCGCTCTTCTGACGATGATATAGTGATGATGCATACATACTATTTTATTATGCTTGATCAAGCAGAGGGCCGGATTATGTATTGCAGAGCCTAACATCATTGCAGTAAAGCGTCAGGGCAGTGTTTTCTAGCAATAACTGCGACATCAGAGCTCCTCATTATGTATTCCTACGACAGATAATTATTTGGTTCCTGAATGGCCTCCTGATGGTAGGAGTTCGGCCAGATGCGGCCCGGGCCAAATCGCCAGGTGTTTGCTTGATGCACGGGCGAGTGATGTCAGCCGCAACGGGCAATCATTCTGATAAACACAAATTGACCATTTGGAAAGCTTGCGTGGAACTCTTCGCCAAAAAGAAAACGAATTGCTGGCCTCGAGTCTCCGGACACGATGCGACCTTGGCCCTGGTCGCATACCCAGGAACCATGCAGAAGCTTTTCGGACGTTGCACTATGATATCTTGGCAGTGTGCGGTGGGGGCTTCTCCACACTTGTGCCAATCTCCGGCGAAGGAAGAATGGCCGAGTGAATACATACTAGTAGTAATCCAACATCAAGCGCAGATTTACCGTTCTTTCAAAGGGCCCCAGTGTCTCCATGGCGCAGGGAAATCTGCGGAACAAGGCCATTGCTAGGGCAACTTGAAGCTGCGCAGCTATACGAGATTGAGACTCGTTCTGAGCATCAGATTCTCACCACTTAGTGCTCCAGACGCTCAGACCTCTTCGTGTTTCGTTGAACGTCGGCGGAGAATGGAGAAGAAGGATGCATCAATCAGGTTTGTTGGGGAAAAAAACCCAGATTTTGCCTCTCTCAAATCTTGCCATGTGTTTCCAGAAGTCACGAAAGCCGCCTCGCACTCTGCATATATGTACAGAATTCGAAATTCTATCCTCGCTGCTACATCTTTTGCTACTGTCAGGAGTTTAGTAGCCCTATCGTCTATTCTACGCGAGAGTTTCGAGAAAATCGAGAACGGTCACTGCAGATGGGCTTTTTCATGTGCTGGCTAAGCAAGAATGTTCGAGAAAGGATTTGTGATCAGATGGATGACGGGACAATGAACGCGAAGTTACATCGGCTGTTGGGCGCAGCACCTTGTCTGTCTTATGACACAAACGTGATCGTAGTCGAATGTTTCGTTTGAGAAACGGCACAAGCAGACTTCCTCCAGAAAAGGCGTGGAGGACCTTTGCTGCTGGGCATCTCAGTATCTCGAGCGGATTGTGGGTCCGTCCCTCGCCGTGCTTGATCCTGTCAATTGTTCCCCGATGGCGTGAGGGATCCTGGCGGCTAAGAAACAAGGCGCAAGCCAAGAGGCAGGCAGGTTTCCACCAGGACTACCTACCCTTACGCAGTCCTTCAGTGCAGCGAAAGGAGATCGGTGGTGGTTAGAAAATACTTTGATGCCTGTGGGACAACACAAATACGGAACCGCAACGGAAAATTCGTGCGAATTACTCCGTATACTGTCTTCTTTGGAGCTTCTTCTTCTAGACGCATTGGCTCTCCGTCAGGGATTATCCGAGCAGGCCTACGGAGTATGAATGATAATAAAATAGTCACGACGATAAGGCACTATCTCTTCTGTTCAAGTACTATGGACAGGGGGCGGAGAAACAACTAAAATACCATTGAGCCCTTGTCCCTGGCCTGCTGAGGGGCAAGATACCCAGGCTTTTTCCCGCGGTATCCGGTTCTTCGATTGCTGAGGTCTTTCGACAAGGTGGTGTCTGTATTTTATCCCGGCAATCACGCAGCGGAGTGCAACAGTGGGACAAGTCTCTGTCCCACACCCATTGTCAAGTTGAGATAAGCGACTCAGCCAACCCCCGCCCCTCCTCCCCCGGGGGAAGATGAAGGATGGGATTTTGAGACAAGCAGAAGAACACCATGCTTACTGATGTTGACGAAATTCATGATAGTAAGCAGCCTAATGATGTCAGCATGGACATTTGGTTTTTGATTATTTATCTGAGAAATCCTACGATAGTCTCATGGGCGGCTAGGTGGATCTTGCCTTCCTCACGCTGAGACCATTGTTGTCCAGACGACTTGACAGGTGAATATTCAAAAAACAAAGCCAGGAATCTGCGTAAACCAAAGAAGTGAAAGCATTGAAAATGGCATTTCAAACTATACTCATTTTCTCGCAGCAATCTAGTTGCGTCTTCCGAGTTTTCCATTTTGTCGTCTCGATTTGAGTTGCCGTGTTGGGTGGCTCATCCAGACAAACTGAATGCCGCGTCCATGGGTGACAAATTAATGCTTATTCCTTACGGTGTCTACAGAGCACTTATCTTCCAGACAACGGACCTAGGAAACAGACTGCCTTTCTAGCGGTGCGAACACCACGTTCCTGTCGCCTCCCAACAATCAGCAGGGGAATGAACTCTTTGTTGGAAGTTCTTTCTGGAAAATTATTGACTGATCTTCCTTTTGTTGGCGGGGTCATTTTGCAATGGCGTTTTTACCTCGGCAAACCGATTGGGCGCGCATAACAAACAGTTTGTTAAAAGTCCACGCCCACCAAATGGGTGTTTTCAATTGGGCATTCGTTTTCAAACCGCTTGTTCTTTCAAAAAGAACATCTGCTGTTTCGTAACTTTTTCTGTTTGAGGCTTTCAATTCCTTTATTTTCTGGCTCACTATTTTTCCGTTGAGAGAAAAACATAAGAACATAGCAGGATTTGCAATTTCTTTTCTCAGAAGCAAAGAAGATATTCCAGACAAGAAGATATAGGCCAAACTGAAAAGTAGTTCGAGAACAAAGAGAAATGATAGACTCACCACAGACAAAACCCCCATCCCCACCATTCCATCACATCGAAGGCGTCAACAATCTCCGCGATCTAGGTGGCTATGCGGTTTCGCCCACCACATCCGTTCGATGTGGCTATATCTATCGTTCTGCAACCCTTTCCTCTCCCACTCCGGCCGGTGCGAAAGCCTTGGTCGAAGACTTAGGTGTGAAAGCGATATTTGACTTCAGATCACTCCCAGAAACCATCAGCTCGCCTTCATACGACTTCCCGGGCACCACGAGAACACATGTCCCGGTGTTCAGGGACCAAGATGCTAGTCCTGACCGTCTTGCGCTACGATACAGTCATTACTCTTCTGCAGACGGCGCAGCGGGCTTTGTGCGGGCATATCGCGAGATACTGAGGAGTGCGCCCGAAACGGGGGCGTTTAGGAGGGTGTTTGAACATATCCGTGATCATCCCGATGAGCCACTGCTGTTCCACTGTACAGCGGGCAAGGATCGGACGGGAGTGTTTGCGGCCCTCGTGCTGCGTGTCGCGGGGGTATCGGATTATGATGTGATCGGGAGGGAGTATGAGTTGACCGAGTTGGGACTTGGAGCGCTTAGAGAGCAGTTTATCAGCAGGCTGATCGAGCACCCGGCTCTGAAAGGAGACAGGGCAGCTGCAGAGCGGATGACGTCTGCAAAGGCCGCAGCTATTAAGGCGACTTTGGAGTGGCTAGATGAGAATCATGGGGGCGTTGAGGAGTATATGAAGTCCCAGCTGGGCTTTACAGACGACGACATCAGAAAAATCCGAAAGAACCTCGTGGTTGAGAAGAAGGCGATACTATGAAGCGGTTGGTGTGGTGATATGCAGGATTGTTCCTTGGAGGGTCAACCTCGGATTTCTTGGCTTACGAGATACGAAGGATAGATTTGGCATAGAATATCTGGAATTACTGTACTTCGTTTGACACGCCCTATGTCGTATATACGTCTCTCATATGGTCAACAGACCTACTATCAACACGTCACTACCAATTTTCCCAGACAACAGGGGGAAGCACGCCTCTCATAATATGCCAGTGGCCAACAGCACCCTTGAATTGCCATGCTTGAAGCTGAGATGACTTCTCGGCTTGTAACACGCTCTGCGACTCATCTCCCGAGTTTTCAAAGACTGCAGGGTCGATTTCATACTTCGGAAGGAGATAAGCTTCTCTCGACCTACAACCCAAAAAATCTGCTTTCACCGGCTTTCTGAACTTCAGCGGGCCATGAGTCTTTTTGCAAAAAATTACTGTATTGGTGAAATCCCCTTCGTCCGTGTTAGTGCTCTGTTCAGACTCACGGAAAATCCTGCATGACGTGAATGTGGACAAAACCGTGCGAATAACCTGCCCTGCTGACGGCAACGAAAGGTCTCCAGCATAGTTCTTTCCGTCCGAATGACAGTCAGCGTCTGCCTCAGTATTTCAGGAAAGACGAGAGATTGGTAAGGACTTACGACTGCAATGACTCCGTCGTCCGCGAGCAAGTCGTGAAGTCCCTGCATGAATTCCAGCGTGAACAAATCGACGGGTTCCACACCGCCAGTGAAGACGTCATGGACGATGTAATCAAATTTGAGGCGACTCTCTCTGGCGTCTTTGACATATTCCACGGCATCGCGGAGCTCGGAAGTGAAGTTCCCCGGCAAAGTGAAGTATTTTATAGCAAGTTCGTAGACAGCAGGGTCAATCTCCACCACTGTCGTATCTATACCGTGAGTGATCAAAGCCGCAGGTGTTGTGCCAATTCCAAGTCCGCTAACACGGAACCGTCAGCCCCAATGAACGACACGACATTGACTTTCATGAGAGGGAGTGGCTCACATGACAAGGGCATTCTTATCAATGTCAGGTTTACTTGCGGACCCATCATCACTTTCAACAAGTCTGATGGCCTCCAACATTGTAAACACGGCATATATTGGCTCAGCTACCTTCGGCTTCGGGCCTCGAGGTGTCCAAGTCCACTCTCCACCAAGAAGGCTGTGATCGCAGCGCAACACTCTGAATTGACTCTTCTCGTTTTCCAAAACTGATAAGTAACCTGTCAACGATTCTCGGCGGTCAAGCAGTATATAGTTCTCCTGTTGAAGCGTCGAGTTCAAAAGGGCAGTGCTGTGGGCCAAGGGTGTATGCGGGTTATAACCAACTGTAAACAACAATGATGGCACTGCAAGCAGCAAATATTTCGAAGGCAGCGATACGGCATAGAGGATGGCGATCATTAATTGCAGCCCAACACGTGTATATATAATGCTGGAACCAATGTATCGGGGAATGGCCGCCGTGGTCCATTTCTGAACGGTGCTGAGAAGCAGGTATGAACCCAAGAACACCCCTTGGTCCTTTATCGTCCGACTACACTGACCTAGAGAAACGCCTTCTAGAAGAAAGGCAGCCACATACGAGGAGAGAGCGGCCAATGGATAATACGTCAAAAGCTCGGTGACGAGGGGCCCACGGACTGGTCCCAACTTGTTGCTTTGTTGGAACAGAAAGTACTGAATCGTCGGGATGGAGAAGGCCAGCACGGGTAAAAAATATTTCAGTCTCGAAAAGAATATGGTGTTTAGTCGATTTTTCCCAATCCAACCAGAGAGGGCCGCGAGCATGAATCCACGACGGTGGTAGATTCCTGATGGCACAGATCCATAGACTGGAGAGAGCGCAAGTTGCGAGACGGTCGACGATACACCTGCAAGAACCAGAACCAGAACAGCCAGAGCCAGAGCCCGTATTCCTTGCAGGGAAAAAGCACTTTGTTGGCCTTCTTCTCCAGTTCCATCTGGCACAACGGAGCGTGTCTGGCAGTCCTCCGCAGCGCTTTGCTGTTGCGCCTGAGCTTTTGAACGCCACATGTGAACGGAATGCAAAAATGAGCACCAAGCGGAGCAAAATAAACAGGATGAAAGCTATATCATGCCGAAATTGGAAGGATATGTGGAAGTTGGGAATTCCGTTAAAGAGATTCGCGGCCCCAAAAGAACACCTATGCAAATACTAAGGTGAACACCAATTGCAGCACTTTATATGAACATACCCAATGGGGCAGGATCAAGACAATTTAAAAATGAGGCACATAGCAAAATCTTAATACACAGGATATCGATCCGGAAACCGATTGATTGGTTGTTGGAAATTTCGGTACTCCGGGCGGCAAAATGAAAGAGTGTGAAGATGTTTCGAGTTGGCCTTTGCGTCAATGGTCCACGGAGTTTGAAGATTCGGAAACACAGACGCTATAAGCAACGTCGTATTGACCCCCGCAACATCAAAAGATGGAGCAGCTGGACTTTTGTTTCTTGACATTGGCGAAAATTGGAACATATTGTGGGGTGTAGTTGATACAACACAGGATGTACGAAGAAACGCCAGACTGTTGTGGAGGCTAGAAAGTTCAGCAGTTGGCTGGACCAAGAATAGGTACGGAGTAGATCTCGTAGCCTTTTAACTGATCGCCACCAACCAACCCCGCGCAGAAGTGATGCCATTATATCTGTCCTAACAGTGTCCTCTTTCTACTTGAAGAGATGAAATGAAGTGACATTTGTATTTATACTACAGATATGCCGCATTTTCCAGAAAACACAGGCACGCCGGTGGTGCGAATAGCTCCGGAGAACTCGAAGGAGAAGAAACGCGAATGGCAGCAAGCTCAGTCAGGGTCAACGGACAAGCCCCAAGAACGCCCTCCAGCTTCCATTCAGGTTAAAAATCGAAGAAAAAGATATTTGGAGCTGCATCCTGAATACTTTGGCCCCGATTTAGAATTGGCTGGTGCGTTCCACCCTCATCTCGCGACTTGGTGAACATGGACCACACTAACAAACCTGATGATTATCATGAACTTGATAGACCCGCTCCTCTACGACCGCTTGGTCAGACGATTTCAGACAGCGGAAGAAAGAGAAGCAGAAGGTCGTGCTAAAGGTTTTTCTGGCGTTTTGGAAGCTGATTTAATGCGATCCGAGCTGAAGATGGAAGCGCTGGCAAACCCTGATTCAAATGCAACGTTCGCATACACCCGTGGTCCCAACGGGGAGATACTAGAAGAAGACCAAGATGAAATACCTGCCTCTAAAGAAGAAGGATTCAAACGTTGGAAACAGGAGATGGAATTGAGATTTCTGAGGGGCGCGGATCTCGACTTCGATTACTCGGCAGTTGACGACTGCGAGGATTACGATGATTGGAATGTTGAGCAGGAGAAATACTTTGATGAAGAGGAGCCTGAATGGTTGGTGGAGAAGGACAAATTACAGGGCGAGACAGGCATTCAGGATTTTTAAACCGGCGTGCCTTTGCAACGTCCTCGCTTCTTTCACATATCGTGGAAGCAACTTCCCTGGCCCATTTTTCTGGAAGGACTGCCGAAAGGGACAGCTGCAAGCTACTCTTCCGCTCCTTCTCCCTAGAGGCAAGATCATGAAGGCTTGGTTTGCTTTCAAAACGGCATTGGTCGATGATGCAATTTTCTGTGGTTCTGGTCGAACTGTGCCCATGTCGTCCAGTTTACTTCCAAAGTCTGGTTGAATAACTGGTCCAAGAGATGGTTCGTCGAGCCTAGGGGTAATTATAACCGATCTCAGCACTCCGTGCATGGATACTTGCAATACACTGAGCCCGCTTGACCATCCCTGTCATCATCCAGCGAGGATGCGGGGAACTGGAGTACGAGGCCTTCCAGTTATACTCCCTTCAGGTAGCCCGTGTCGTTTTTGAGAAATGCTATTGAGCCATCCAGCAGCGTACCTGGTGTTGCCTGCCGTCACCGAACCTGTCGACCGCCATATGCAGCCCTTATGAAGTCTTTTACTGTTTTAAAAATGCTGCCCGCTAGCACACAGGATTGGCAAACTCACAATGACGAGCAAGGGAAATCTAACAGCCGGCGCACCGACGAGAAGACTTTCACGTGCATGATCTATCGTTCGCGCTGCGCAAAATTCAAGGAGACAAGGATTCACGAGCTTCATCCCCGAACACTGACGACGCTGATCTATGCTCATCGCCTCGATGCCCTCCTGCTTGAGGTTTGGGATCATGCATATCTGGACCCCTTCGTCGCAAATTTGGATACATTGCCAATTGAGATGCCCCCCCCAGACCCGCCTTAATACCGCACCGTGACGTCATGCATGATACAATGCTATGTAAATGAGCTCCGGCGCAAGCGTGGTTGGGAGCGGTCGTTATAATGAAAGAATGGCAACGATTCAAAAAGACAGGAAAAGCGCAAGTATCTCCTTGAGTACGGGATGTGCGATGTGTGCCAAGTCTGAAAGATTTACGCGATCCCAAGAACATGGTGAACATCGGAACAATACTGAATCTGGAGTTTCGAGTGATGCCGGTGGTGATGACTTTGATCCTTCTGTATGAGCGTCCGGCCTACCTTGCTCAATAAGAGCATAATCCCTCAATGGTTGGACCGCTGCATTCCAACTTATATTTCGGCCTACGCTTTGCCCTATTTGATTGGAAATTAACAATACTTTCATGTGCCTTTTCTCATGGCCCCAGAGAAATGCTGGGGTTACAACACACTGTCAAGTGCATCCCACTGGAGCTGGCTCGTGCCGTCTGTCGAGCTTTTGATTTTCCAAAAGCATTTTTCGCATTCGATACCACTAGATTTATATTTGGACACCTCTCGTTGCCCAGGCTGCCTCTCATTCAATGATCTGGAAGCAGTGCTGCGTTGAAGCTGGGACTTTCTCGAATGAATGCCCAACATTCCCGATTCAATCCCCCCCCCCGCGGGGCTCTCTCTCTCTCTCTCTCTCTCTCTCTTCAGTTCCCCTCAAATATCTGCATGCCCGTGACAGCGGATAAAAAGAATTATCCTGTGCAGGGATATCTACTCCCTTGTCAACGGTTTAATCCATTATTGTGAGGGATTCAGAACGATGTCTCTGCTTGTGCGCGCACCGACCCTTCAAGCGGCAATTATCTCCCGATCCCAGGCCGGCTTGGAGTCTTGGACAGCTTTCCTCAAATCTGATAAAGCGCGTGACGGGTCTGATCGACGAACTACCAAGAAGTATTCCATACAAACGGTCTTAACCAATTCCTGTACCGTATCGAATGCACCTACGCCGTGACGATACATTTAATACCGCTCTGCCGTCCACACTTGTCCTCCGCCACAGAGGCGGCATTGTCTTGGCGCGCCGCTCCTCCCTTGGCTGCTTGGCAGGACGGAAGTCCGTTGTACCATCGTATTGGCATGCAATTTGTCGTGAAACTCGACATTCTGATGGCAATCGCGTCAGGGATGTCACGCTGAGCTGGCGATTTTTATTCTGTGTGCATGTCGCGCTATTTCTGCCGTGTCTCACAACGCCGACTCCTCCATCACATGTCACTTGATCGATGGACCAGGGCCGTAGAACTTGGAGATCGCCCTCTTTTTTGCTGCCTGCCCCCATTTTTTTTTTTTTTTTTGAGAGCCCTGCAGGACCTTTCCCTGTGTTGTTTGTCACATAATCCGTGAATCATAGAATGCTTACGGAGTACACCTGTTAAAAGTGTAATCTTGTCTGCAACACAAAGGACTGTTCATGTTCGCTCTTTATTTCAATGAACCACCTCGTTCCGTGCTTGGCGCTGCGCCTTGCCCCAGCGTCTCAGTCAGGAATGGGCTGTGCTAACCTCAGCATGACAGAATCCACATCAGCAGACCGCCGGCAGAGTATGAGGAGTCCATCTATCGGAGTTGGCTTGACCGTCGTTGCGTTAACCGTCTGTCAGATGGTACATCTTAGTCTGACTGCTACCAGTGCGCGGCATCCTATAGGTATGGCGATATTTCGCAGGCGCTTTTCTTGTAATCCATCCTCAAGATTTTGACGACCATCTTGGCTTTCATCTGTAGACTGTCGTTGTATCATCCCGAGTACATCTTATAGTGCAACCAACATCTAGAGAGTATCCTAGATGCTTAAAGGCATATGGGTCTGCATGGCACGCATATATCCAACCCTAAAATCAATCAGACAAAGAAACTTGAGCGGAGACCCATGTCTTATTGAATCGGTTGCCGTATGCTGCTTTCGGAAACTTTTTGACTTGGCCTATCCCGGACGATATTATTGTTCTGCACAACCCCAATCGCTGATATGGAGAACACCGCATTGCTGGATTGTACTTTTTGAAATGGGCAGTTAATTCCCATGTTGATATGTGGAAGCTTTTGAGCAACACTAAGTGCATCAGGAGATGCTGGCTGCAAAACTCAAGGAGGATGAAGTTGGTCAGGCTGATCAATTCAGGATCACATTGGGCAGATATCATCCTAGCTGGCTCTTGGCTCATTTTCTCATGCAGTGGTTAAGATAATCAGTCAGTTATAGCCAGAACTAATCCGTACATCCTTTAACTGTGTACACTGGTGTGTCCAGAGGCACGAGACAAAGAAGCCGTAGTGTGTACTCTGTAGAGTACCAAACAAAAGATGAGTAGAAAGCTCACCGCCGCATTACGTCTCGAGGCACTCTCGGCTGTCTCACCATGTGTGTCGGCTCACGCTGCAATACGTAGCATGCACGCGGGAGGTCCGAGAGTCGTCTAGAACAACTCAGCACTGGTCACAGTCATCGGGAGGATTTCCGCTATTGCACGCTAGAACCAAGTTAGCAAGGCAAAGTTGTTTGTCCGCCTGCTAATGCCTGCTAAAAAGTCACAAGGAGGTATCAATAATAGTATCTCGGGGGTGTTTCACCTTGCAAAGATGGAAGGCTCGGCCCAGTTGGGTAAGAAAACTCTTTTTTTTTTTTTTTTTTTTTTTTTTTTTTTTTTTTTTTTTTTTTTTTTTTTTTTTTTTT